>JACJUY010005974.1:3124-13150 GCA_014220935.1 Platorchestia sp. MABIK | reverse complement strand
AATGTACTCCCGCTCTGAGTGTCCCAAAAATGGACTCACGCTCTGAGTGTCCCAAAAAATGGACTCACGCTCTGAGTGTCCCAAAAGATGTACTCACGCTCTGAGTGCCCCCAAAATGTACTCAGGCTCTGACTGCCCCAGTACTCAAGTATTCTGTCTTGGCGTAGGTGTTCATTGGAATGAACCTAAGTCTAATGAGTTACATCAAAGAGAACAACAAAAAATTTATCCAAATTAAATATCATAAAATGACATTAGTTACACCTGAAACAAAAACAAAAAATACGCAAGTAATTTGCAGTCCAGAGATGAGAACATTTTTTGGGGTTATTTTGATCATTTTTATCACATGTGCTGCTACAAAATAGCTACTTCTTGATGGTTGGCTTATACATCAAAACTTTTTAAAAATTGTTTTATAGAAAGAAAATTTTATCATGCTTAACCAATTTCATTTTAGATTGCGCTTTAGTTTAAGCCTTCCTACTACAAGAAAGATGTTCCGAAGGGAGAAGAGAGGGAAGCATCATTTCGAATGGAATTCAAGGCGCGAGGAATCTATGCTGCACAAGGGATACTTCTACATTAAATTCCATGCGCATAAAATCAGCCAGTTAGGAAAGAAGTTTGTGAAACAAGATTAAAGCTAAAGAAGAAAGTTGTAGTGCTGAAAAAGCAGAACCTAAGTGAAACATAAAAAGATGATGTACAACAAAACAAAAAACCTTATTCTATTCCAACAGAAGTAAGGTCTATCCAACCTCCATCTCAGAGCCTCACGTCTTTTTCCTTTGAGCACTAATTATCACAAACAGAACAGACATGGACATACGCCCGAAGGCGACTGTTCAACAGATCGTTGGCTGCACGGACAGGAAGTTTAGTTTAGTTTAGTCGTTAGTTTTAGCCTTCCTACCCGCAGCAACAAATGTGATCCAAAGAGAGGAAAGAGGAAGGCACTATTTAGTATGGAGTTAAGGAAACGCGGAATCTACGCAGAAAGGGGATAGAAACAGTAAGTTGTGAAAGAAGATTATGAAACAAGACCAAAGTTGAAGAAGAAAGTAGTAGGTGCTGAAAAACAGGACAGCAGTGAACCGAAAAAAAGGTGGTCCTTAACATAACAAAAACATTTTATTTCAATAAAAAATAAAGCCTACCTAACTCTCAGCTCGGGCCCTCACATTTTCCCCCTGGGAGCGCTAATTCCCATAGATACAATAGTTGTATCCCCCTGAGGGGAACCCGGACAGGAAACAAACTTTCAATTTTATAAAAGAAAGTAATTACGCTTTCCATTTTGACGCAGAGAATATTGAAATCTGAAAACTTTCAGAAACACGAAACATGCAACTTCATGCAGCATTTGATGAATACTCACGAATGTTTAAATGATAATACGTAAAAATAAACCAGGTAAGTTGGCCTCGAAAGAATTGCCAGAAATTCATGCATCTTCGTTCCTTCGTAATGAAACAAGTCGCCAATTTTTGCCTGAAAACTGCGAAGTTCACGGAACTTTTGAGACAATTGGCAGAGACGCGAGGGTTTCTAAAGCGAGGGACGGAAGGCCGCTCTTGAGGGCGAGTAAAAATCGAGGAAACGCAATATCGTTGAAAGCGATTGATTTCTGATGGCCTCCATGTTTCCTTGCAAGATGCCTTATTTCAAACAGAACAAATTGAAGCTGCATTCTAATGCTGAAAGATACAGGAACTGCCAGCCTCCGTGTTTCTTTACCAGAAGGTTTGTTTCAAATAGAAGAAATTAAAGCTGCATTCTAGTTTTGAAAGATGCAGGGAAGGATTAGTGGGGAAATTTAACTAAAGTAACGATGTACTTGAATGTTTTCCTCAGAATCCAAAGTGGCGGTTCTCACATTTGTTCATCACTGCGAAGGCTAATCTGTTTTTCCAATTCTCAGGCCAACTAGAATTAGAATGTAAGCATAAGTCGGCGAGTTACTTTCATGATTTCAGACAATTGTATTACACACAGTATGCTGTAAAAACTTAGTAACTTTATGAAACACGGTTTGTACTCCCCAGACGGTTCAAATTCTGTTCTTTAAAATTGTTCAAGTAAGAATACTAACCTAAATTAGATGATCTAACTTCCAACACATAGATTTTTTCTTCCAAATTAAATACCAGAATATTTACCAGAACAAGACGGAAGTAAAGGTTTTTTCGCCCCTGTTCCAGAACACCAAAACCTCCTTCACACACAACACCGCCATCCTCAACAACACCACCACCCCTAAAACACCACCACCACCACTCATACAACACTGCCACCACCAACCCTACAGCACCACCATCCCATACAACACAACACAACCTCCCGAGTGTTTCACCCCGAGAAGCAACAATGCCGGCTCCCTTAGGCACGCCTGCGACTCGCATCATTATCTGCCCCAGCCAGCAATATCAGCGGTCCAGGCTGAGGTGATTGATCACCACGCGCGGCCAAGGCTTTTCTGGCGGACGTGTGGCCACGAGGCCTTAGATCAGGAAGGAGACACACCCGCGGTCTCCGGAGCCAAGCATGCTTGTCTTTTTGGCTGCAATTTCCACATTACGTGAGTACGTACGTTAGACGAGTGTGATGTGTTAGACAAGTGTGATTTAGATGTGTTAGACGAGTGTGTTGTAGATGTGCTAAATGAGTGTGATGCAGATGTGCTAGACGAGTGTGATGCAGATGTGCTAGACGAGTGTGATGCAGATGTGCTAGACGAGAGTGATGCAGTATCTGCGTTAAACGAGTGTGATGCATACACGTTAGACGTGTGTGATGTAAATATATAGTTTTAGAAGCAGAAAATGCTCTGGCTTGTACAAGAACCTCAGGCCCTTTACAGTATGTATATGATGCAGACTATACTTACATTTGTGATCCCTCGGGAAAGTTTGCTCCGACATTTTCCCAAGCGGTATGGTCTTGGGAATAGCCAAATTCATGTACCATCGACTATTTGCAGGAAAGATGAATGCAGTTAGTGTGATATTTTTGCTTTCTGGAGTTGTTACGATCTTGCTAAAGGTCGGGCAATTTCGAAGACCACACTGGGAGAGAAAGGGACTCAAAACGAAGCCAAAACGCGTGTCACAATGTATTTGCGTCGATTCAAAACGACCACAATGTTTATGCGTCGGTTCAAAACAACCACAAAATTTTTGCGTCAATTCAAAACAACCACAAAGTTTGTGCCAAAACGACCACAATGTTTATGCGTCGGTTCAAGACGACCACAATGTTTATGCGTCGGTTCAAAACAACCATAAAGTTTGTGCCAAAACGACCACAATGTTTATGCGTCAATTCAAAACGACCACAATGTTTATGCGTCGGTTCAAAACAACCATAAAGTTTGTGCCAAAACGACCACAATGTTTATGCGTCAATTCAAAACAACCACAAAGTTTGTGCCAAAACGACCACAATGTTTATGCGTCGATTCAGATTAGATTAGATTATTAGTTAGTTTAAGCCTCCCTATCCGCTACAAAGGCGATCCAAAGAGAGGAAGGAGGGAGGCACCATTTAGTATGGAGTTTAGGGAATTTGGAATCTACGCAGAAAGGGCATAGAAACAGTAAGATGAGAAAGAAGTTTATGAAACAAGATCAAAGTCCAAGAAGAAAGTAGTAGGTGTTGAAAAAGCAGGACAGCAGTGAACCGAAAAAAGATGGTCCGTAACAGAACAAAAACCTATTCTATTCCAACAAAAATGAAGCCTAACTAACCCTTAGGGGAGGGCCCTCACATAGTCCCCCTGGGAGCGCTAATTCCTATAGATACAACAGTTGTATCCCCCTGAGGGGATGCGTCGATTCAAAACAACCATAAAGTTAACGCACCGATTCAAAGCCTTCAACAGTTATGAACGAGTTTAGCATCGAAAATACTAGGTACAATAAAAATTTTGTATGAAGATTAAAAGTTTTTCTCATAAAAAGTCACCGAGGAAAAGATTGATTGATTATAGGAAAGTTTTAGCCTCCCTTCACCACAAAAAAGATGTTCAAAGAGAGGAAAGATGAAGGCACCATTTAGAATGGAGTTAAGGGAACGTGGAATCTACGTACAAAGCGCATAGAAACAGTAAGCTAAGAAATAAATTCATAAAACAAGCTAAAAGTTAAAAAAAAGTAGTAGGCCCTGAAAAACAGGACAGCAGTGAGCCGAAAAAGGATGGTCCGTAACAAAATAAAAAATCTATTCTATTGCAACAAAAAGAAGGCCAACCAAATTTTTAGCTCATGACCTCACAAAATCCCCCTGGGAGCGCCAATTCCCATAGAAACAATAGTTATATCCCCCTGAGGGACCGAGGAAGAGATTAAGTATTCCTCAGGATTTAAACGTCGCAATGTGAGAAAATGGTCAGACAATGCAGCTAAATTGCAGAGGCCACCCTGCAAACAGCGCTGTAATCGAGACCAAATTCAGCAGTGGGTAGGAATCAGATTAGATTATTAGATTATTAGTTAGTTTAAGCCTCCCTATTCGCAACAAAGGCGATCCAAAGAGAGGAAGGAAGAAGGCACCATTTAGTATGGAGTTTAGGGAACGTGGAATCTACGCAGAAAGGGCATAGAAACAGTAAGATGAGAAAGAAGTTTATGAAACAAGATCAAAGTTGAAGAAGAAAGTAGTAGGTGTTGAAAAAACAGGACAGCAGTGAACCGAAAAAAGATGGTCCGTAACAGAACAAAAACCTATTTTATTTCAACAAAAAGGAAGCCTACCTAACCCTTAGCTCGGGCCCTCACATAGTCCCCCTGGGAGAGCTAATTCCCATAGATACAACAGTTGTATCCCCCTGAGGGGCACTAACGCAACAAGCATCACAATTGTACTCAAAAGGAAAGTTTTCCATCGATGACATTTCTCGTCTCTTTGCGTAAACGTAAAAATTAAAAGCATTCAATTTAAATGAAGTTTTACCAGCTTTCAAGTCGCCAATAACTGCGGAGAAATCCACAAATTTTTTATGTAGTATTTGTGAAAGAATACACGTACATGTGTTAATGAAAAACACTGAGGAAAATGAAATCCAGTAAACGACATCTTACTCCTGGCAATGGCGAAGACATGATGCAGCGCTCTATTTTAACATGTCTATAAACAACAGCAGCAATCTTTGGTAAATAATTTTGCTAAAAAACACTTTTTTAATTACAATTTCTGTAAATTTTTGTAAGATAAACCATGCGTAAAACACAGAAATACACAGCGTCACGCTCAAAAACTATTCATAAAATACACAATTGCACACATTAACCCAAAAGCTAGAAGACCATTCAGATTTTTTCATCTTTGATTTCTTGGCCAAAAAAAATAAAACTTTGGCCATTTTCGTCCTCCGTTCGTCGTGCACAGTAAAAAAAAAAAGTCAAAGGAGGATCGAGCAGTCATCCCTCATCGCCAGGTCACCCACACGTCAAAAACAAGAATTCCAACGAAAAATTTGAAAAGAAAAACCTCAAGCTATGATCAAACATCTGCTGTCAATACCAAAGCCTGCAAAGCCGACGCTAAACTCGCAGCTCAGGCTAAAACTCCAGCACTTTGCTTGCGATATGACCGATGGGTCGTGTTTAAATTCTTCCTGCTGCGATACGACCCAACGATGGGTCGTGCTTGAATTATTTCTGCTGCGATACAATCATAGTTAATAAAAATAATAGTATATAATGGATCCAGTTCAGGTTGGTATTCATAAAATTGCTAATAACTTTTGACTTAAAGTTTGCCTTGAATTTTGAACCTCAGCTCAACCCATCGCGGTCAACGTGTTATTGTTCAACTTCAAATATACGAGTAAGTGTGAGTAAAGACGTGGCTGAGTCATCTGGCTCCTGCACTAAAAGGTTTTCCTTCCGACTCCTATATCAGGATACCAAGAAAGGAGTCAATTTTGAAAGCAATTTTTGCAGTTTCAAATCGAGCTCCTCAGCTCTAATTCTCGGCTTCCAGATCCGAGTTGATCTGAACGTAAGATTGACAACTTCTCTCGTGTACAATGCAGAGTTTTGATGTCAAAATTACAGTCCAGTTGATCAGATGCATTTTTTGCCAGTCTCAGCTCAGATTTTTACATGTTTCATTCGGGCGTTGGTATCCATGGGCCTCTAAATTCTAAATCTCATTTATGAGATTTAAGGGAAATTTATACGTTTTATGTCTGCATAAAAAACTCGCTTTATCACGTACAAGACCCACGGAACGCCTAGTGCACTGGAGTTACAAACATTCCTTTTTAATTTCTTAGTCTCAAGCTTTACCACCTATACCATCCACGCAACATAAAGCGAACTTGAGTTAGAAGCATACCTTCTTAGTTTTTCAATGTCTCTTGTTTTTATCCTATTTCGTCCCCACGACGGCAAGCACACTGGAGGTACAAGCCCTCCATAATAGTTTCATTATATCAAGCTTTATCGCCCATACCACCCACAGAACGCCAAGCGTACTCGAGTCACAAACCTTCCATCATAGTTTCTTTCCATCAGGCTTTATCCCCTATGCCGCCCACGCAATATAACCCGTACTGAAGTAAGCCATAAGCCTTCCACCACAGTTTCACGACACCACCGGCCCCGATAACGAAGGTCGCACCTTTACCTTACCAGCAGGTAGTGAAGCTTCCCCAGCTCACGTCCACTCTCCCATTAGGCCGCTACGCTCTCTCTCTCTCTGCTGATATTTCGCAGTCGTTATCTAGCCATTCTCAACAGTTTTACAACGCACTCAGATTTCTAATGTATACAGATTAACGACGTACACAATTTTCCGACCTGCACAGTTTGACAATGTTCTCAGTGTTAACACATACACAGTTTTAAAACCCGTGCAATTATTCAGCATATACAGTTTCAGCAAATACAACACTATACTACATACACAGTTTTAAAATAGACATTATCCTATTTAAACAGTTTTATAATATACATTATCCTATTTACACAGTTATACAATATACAACGTTATACTACGTCTAAAGTTATACAATATACAACGTTATACCACTTATAAAGTTATACAATATACAACGTTATACCACGTATAAAGTTATACAATATACAACGTTATACCACTTGTAAAGTTATACAATATACAACGTTATACCACTTGTAAAGTTAAACAATATACGACGTTATAAAACATACATAATTATAAAACATACACAGCTATACAACAACTACGAAAATGACTCGTATCAATTGTGTTGGAGTGAAAAATTTGATTAAAAATGTTAATTTAAGCTTTTCTAAGCATAACATAAGTGCTATCAAGAGATAAAAAAGATGACCTCATTTAGTACGGAGTTAAAGGATTAACTATTCTATGAATAAGGCGTGTTCCCACACTAGTTTCCATGTGCATAGAAACAGAAAGTTGAGAAAGAAGTTTAAGAAACAAGATAAAAGTTGAAGAAGAAAGTAATATTGACTGGAAACCAAGACAGCACTGAACCGGAGAAAAATGATAAAAAGGAAAAACGGACTCAATTTCATCAAAATGAATGGCTACCAAACTTTCAGCTCAGGACTTCATATTTTCTCCGCGAGAGCGTTAATTCTTCCTCACACAATTGTTGTTTTAGGTTTTAAAGATCCTTTTTTAACACGTTCACCACGATTTCACAGTTGTTAACGGTCGGTTGGTTGGTTGGGTTGTAAGTGCAGAATTGGGAAATCGACTTTAATGCTCGAATACATTTTCATCCTTCCCAAGAAAGATAAAAAAAATTGCACGATGACACTTCACCACATATGAAAACAGTTATTTTTTTTAAAGGTCGCGAAACAGGGGAAATGTCATTCATTTATACCGGTGTGTGAATGAACAATTTACGTGGTGGTGTACATGTACAGTTAGCGACAAAACTATTCGTACACGCCTCGTCTTTCAAAACTTTCTAAAATTACTCAAAAATTATTGTTGCCACAGGCATAAGATTTTCGCAGGGTGTGCAGTACATGTTAGTGACAATAATACGAAGTTTCTAGAACAATATATTATATTTGAAAGATTAAACAAGCTGAACTTCAGAAACACGATTAAACAAAATTATTCATACAGTGAGTAGTATTACTCTTTATTGAGGTAAATCTACCATTTCAGTACATTTTTAATAATCAATAGCGTGACCTTTCATCTTCATAACATTTAAAAGCCTTTTATTATAGTTTTTGACAAGCTTTTCCGTAGTTTCAGATGAAATGTTGTTCCATTCTTCAATGGCGATGCGTTTCAATTCCTGAAGATTCTTTGGAGCTCTCTTGTTGATGTTGACTTTTAATTCCAGCCACAAAGTTTCAATGGGACTGAGTTCAGGACTCATCGAAGGCCATGGCAGCACATTTATCTTATTTCTTTGGAGCCAGCTAGTTGTAGATTTGGCCGTGTGCTTTGGGTCATCGTCTTGTTGAAATGCCCAACGCCTTCTAAGTCCCGAACTATTAGCTGATACCTTCAGGTTTTCGTCCAAAATAGAAATAATGTTATCAAAGTTCATTTTCCCTTCAATTGCAACCAATTTTCTAGCACCCGATGCAGCAAAACAACCCCAAAACATCAGTGATCCACCTCCCTGTTTAACTGTTGGCACAGTGTTCTTCGGCAGGAAAGCTCCACCATTCTTACGCCAAACCTTCTCACATCTTTGTGCCCAAAAAGCTCGATTTTTATTTCGTCACTCCATAGTACTCTATCCCAAACGCCTCTGCCCTTATCCAAGTGTGAAGTGACTTTACAAAGTTCACGCAAGCAGTAAGATGACATGGTTTGTGAACTGGAGTCCTTCGAGGTCGACGTCCGTGTGGCCTTCCTTGTTCAGACAGCGCTGGATTGTGCGATTGCTCACGCTAGTTCCCTGAGCGTTCAATCTCTCGGCAATGTCGTCTAGCTTCACTCGTGGATTAGCGTTGACCTCACGATATAATTTTAGAGAAGTTCTCACCGAGAGTTTTTGTTTGCGACCACGCCCAGGCAACGTTTCTACAGTACCAAACTTAGCAAACTTTTTTGTAACAGATTGTACTGTAGATCTTGGGATGCTCAAACGCTTAGATATGTCGCCATAACTATTTCCAGCTTTGTGAGTCAATAATCTTCTGTCTGAGGTCCATTCCGAGTTCTATAGGTTTTCCCATCACGGCGCTAGTGAACGAATGACAAAGCTCTACTCCTCTGGCTCCCCTTAGCCTGGCACAATTTTCTAAAATGATCTCGCATCTAGAATGTTCAAGAAAATTTTAGACATTTTTTTTCAATACAAGTATAACGGTAAATGCTTCTCAATGAAATGTAATGTTTCAATTGTATGAATAATTTTGTCTTATCGTGTTTCTGAACTTCAGCTTGTTAAATCCTTCATAAATAATATTTTGTTCTAGAAACTTCGTATTATTGTCACTAATATGCGCTTCACACACTGTGAAAATCTTATGCCTGTGGCAACAATAGTTTTTGAGTAATTCTAGAAAGTTTTGAAAGACGAGGGGTGTAAGAATAATTTCGTCGCTAACCGTATCCCAATACGCGGGGAAATGTTAAAATGCAACGGGAGGCAGAATTTTGTCAGGACCCTCACGTGTCTGTCGTTAGTAGACGGTAGTAGGGAGCGTGTGACGCAGTTTCCAGTCTCGATTGGCAAACTCGTACCATTGAAAGTTGCAATGGAACAATAGGATTTCACAATTGATTGATTAAACGTTCCAATTGATGGATTTGAACGTTTCAAATGACTAACTGAGTGCTTCAGTTGATTCATTCGACGCTGTAATTGGACGTTTCAATTAAACCATTGAATATTGAAATCGAGCGTTCCTATTTAACCATTTAATGTAACTATTCATCCTTGAAAGCAGCTACGGAACTAACAAACGTTACAACTGAATCATTGAAACCTGCAATGGAACCATATTACATCGAAGTTGAAACACTGAACGCTGCTATTGCACCATTGAACATCTCGAAGGAACCATTGAACGAAATGTTCATTTCTCCAAC
>JACJUY010005973.1:42240-54812 GCA_014220935.1 Platorchestia sp. MABIK | reverse complement strand
TCATTACATGTATCATCAAATGTAGTTTAAGCAAGATTAGGAGTACATTGCCCACAATCAATTTTCGACTAGTGACATGGTATTACAATACTCGTGTGTGTGTATCATTTAAGTGTGTTAACTTTAAGATGTTTTAAAAACCAATGATGGTAATTTTGTACCATCTCTATTGGAAATAAACTGTTTTTCTTTTTTTCTTCTTTTCTTTATTTATACTCTCCGCAATCAGAGCGAGATTTTGGTTCGGAAGGACTGCAGAAAGTGTGTAGTCATCGGCAAAAAGCATGAATTTGAAAAATGATGTAGATTTCATATCATTGATAAAAATCAGAAATAGGAGAAGCCCAAGGACATATCCTTGTGGAACTCCATGGCTAATTGTCTGTGGGTCCGATTTTGCATCGTCAATGACAACATATTGATTCCGATTTGTTAGGTATGATCTAAACCAGTCATGGGCCACCCCTCGAATGTCACAACAGTGTAGTTTCGAGAGTAATATGTTACGGTCCACACAATAGAATGCTTTTCGAAAGTCAAGAAATACAGAGAAGACAGGCTTTCCTTCATCTATATTAGAATAAAGGATTGTAAATGATTTAATATAGCCTGTGTTGTTGATTTTTTAGAGCGAAAGTCGTACTTTTTGTCGTAGAGAAATGATTCTTGTACAAAATACGAGTACATTTTTTTATACACTATTTTCTCGAATACCTTGCTAATAATTGGTAGCACGGAGATAAGTTGATAATTGTTTACACAGGTTTTTTCACCATTTTTAAAGATAGGGGTTACTCTAGCAACTTTGAGGGAGTTCCTTAAAGTGCCTAGGGAAAGTGCCCACACTGGTTAAAAATATTGGATATGATCGGGGATATAATTTCAGCAATAACTTTAAGTTCTTTAGTCGAAAACGTTTGTAACCCACTCGATTTATTTTTCAGGTTGTTTATGCACGCAATTACATCGGAGGAGTAGGTAGGCGTAAAGAAAAAGGAGTTGTGTTCTCGAATATGATCCATGTATTCCAGGTGATCAATAGGTTCACTTGGAATACCATCAGCAGTTTTTTTCCCTACGTTTACGAAGAAATTGTTAAAGAGATTAGTAATTTATTTTTTCTCATGGTATTTTACATTTCATTGAACAACATATTCAATTTTCTTTTTATCGGCGTTATTCAGTTTATAGCAAGAGTTAAGGAGGAGCCAAGTTTTTTTAACGTCAGCTTTAAATTGAGTAAACTTGAGCGTAAAGTAGCTCTTTTTTGATGTCCTTATCTGGTTTGTCACATAGTTTCTGAATCTGTTAAATGTTTCTCTAGACATTCGCCCTTCGCAAAGGAGGGCTAGGTACGTTTGACGTTTCTTTATTTGTATCACAATGTCTCCAGTAATCCAGGGCTTTTGTTTACTTTTCGGTGTAACCATACGAGTTACAATAATTGGGCAACAGTGATTGTATGCGGTCATTATAGTTTCAGTCAACTTTAATACTGCTTCATCAATGCTCGTTGCATTATTGTTTTGTTGAGAGATGTACAATGTTGGCATTGTACATCTCTCGGTGAAGCTAATCACGTCTTTCGGTGAAGCTTTCGGTGAAGCAAATCACGTCTAGGTTATACTTAAGTTCAGTAATAGTACATTGTATCTCTTCCAATTTGGGATAGAGTGACCTACAGTTCCAACACAGGAGAGAAAAATCATTGTGAGTTATTCGTATAGTTTCGTTGAATCCTGATTCTAGAACAGTGCGCAATTCTTCTAAATTTGATTCGTTTACTTTACGATATGAGTGAGTTTCAGCCCGTGGCTTGGTGCAAGCAATATAGACACTTCTCTAAATAAGAAAAACTGGAAAATGATCTGATTAGTCAGAAGTAATTATTCCAGCAAGAAAATCAGTTGGGTTTGTCATAAAGATATTGTCAAGCAGCGTAGCAGATTCTGAGGAGATTCGTGTAGCTTTTGTGATGATCGGAAGGAAAAATTTAAACTGAAAGGCATTTCGGAAATTAGAAATTGGTTCATATAGCTTTCATGTTTCAGTAGATCATAATTGAAGTCATCGGATATGATTATGTCATTGTATAAGGACCTGTTGAACTGAGAAATAATGCGATTGAGCTAATTCAGGAAAGATATTCGGTGCTCATTCGGGGAGTACTCGCCGTGGCACAGTGGTTAAGGCACTGAAGGTGTCGAATGTTCGAAACCCGGCGCTGCGCTGCGATTTCCTCGTTGCGTATATGGGAAAACTCAAGCACAATACCCCACTCAACCCAGGTGTCGGAAATGGGTACCGGCTTTACGGGGGAAACCATCATGGTGTCCTATATATAGTGTTAGTGATAAGGCATTTGAAAAACCAAAGCACAAGATGATATGTATCAAGCTTCATTGAAAATAAAGCATCCTTAGATGCCGATGTTTTAATTTTAAGATAGGACAAGCTGTAGGAGGCCTATTCACCGTTCCAATCACAATTCGTTTACCATCTCTAGACAGTTCTACGAATAGTGACTCGATATGATCCCGATTAATTGTTGCACTTGCTATGATTCTCAAGTCTATGTCGTTAGATATGTACGTATACTGATGCCTCCGCCTCACTTGCTTTTTCGTACCGAATGGTGTGCTCGTCATAGCCGTGTGGCTTTAGGACCTGCCTCCGTGAGGGCAACGAGGGTTCGAGTCCCGGCGCTGGTGAGTCCTATATATAATGTTAGTTATAAGACATTTGAAAAACCAATGCTTAAGATCATATGTATCAGGCTTGATTGGAAATAAAGCATCCTAAGATGCCGATGTTTGTTTTTCTCCGTTGGGTATAGGAGAAAAAATTTTAAGCACAATACCCCACTCTACCCAGGTGTCTGAAATGGGTGCCGGTCTTGACCGGGGGAAAGTGTCATGGCGTCCTGGTGTTAGTTATAAGGCATTTGAAAAACTAATGTACAAGGTGATTTGTATCAGGCTTGAATTGGAAATAAAGCATCCATAGATGCCGATGTTTGTTTGTTTTTTGTTTGTTTGGTAACTATGATAATTTTCAAATCTAATCATTTCTTTGGTTGAGTCATCTAGCCAGCTTTCGGTGAAGCTAATCACGTCTAGGTTATCCTTAAGTTCAGTAATAGTACATTGTATCTCTCCCAATTTTGGATAGAGTGACCTACAGTTCCAACACAGGAGAGAAAAATCATTGTGAGTTATTCGTATAGTTGCGTTGAATTTTGATATATTAGTATACATGCAGTTTTCAGAGACGTTAAGGCTTGGATACATTCTGTTTAAATTATTGAGGTCTGGGTCAATTTCCCCGAATACATCAGCTTGATCAGTCATTTAAAATTAGTAAACAGTAAGCAGTAAGTAATACATAACTTGAAAACGAAATACACAGTCAAGATTAAAAAGATATTCCTGTCTAAAAACTAGCTTAGGAAGTAAGAAAGAAATGAATAAAAAAATCAAGCGCGATTTCTTGAGTACACACACACTCAGTCCATGAGCGAATAATATTGGAGTTCAATATCACAACATCGGTGCATACAAATTACTGAAGGCGTTATCACAAAGTTCACATCATGAGGTATTAAGTTTTAATACTTTTTGGCGACAATGACATACCTAATCAGATAATATGGTTTACACGTAATAATAATCTTATTGGTAAAAAATACATACAAATAAGGTGGAAAAGCAAACAAGGGGGAAATCTAAATTCCATCATAACATTGGTAGGTACAAATTGCTGATGGCGTTGTTGCAAAGTTCATATGCAGCTGTCATAAATGTTCACATACATCGGTCGTACAATTCTCAAAATTGAGGTGAAACTGATATCTTTAATGTTTTAAATGTTGGAAGTGATTTAAGATATGAAGTTATACAGCTTGAAGTTATAAAGTTATAATGTAAAGTTATACAAATTTTAGGAGTCAGGGACATATATAATCAGTGACAGTTACATGTTTTGATAGTGACATGATATTTAATTGAGGTGATCACTCAAGCCTAATCACCCAAAACCTGTTCCGATGACATATCCAGTTGCAGCATCAGATATTGTTCGAGCCCTTCTGTCGTGTTAATCTGATGGCGTCTTGAATCCGGTTGTCCAGGGGTGGATGCAAAGATGTTTCCGTCCTGGATCCTCGGGATTTCAATTTTCTCCGGGATTTTTTTCTGGCTATTCTCAAGGTGTACATGATCTTGGCTCGTAAAGGTATGAGATTTTCATTTATGAAGAACTTAGGTTTATTTGCTCGGCAGGCGGTGAGAATTTCGCGTTTCTTGTTATAATGTTTTAGTTCGAAAGCGATGTTTCTTCGATTCTCGTTTCCAGTTATTGGTTTTCTCCCCATTCTGTTAGCTGACGTGATGTCAGCATCACTGAGGTCGATGTTGATGTCCTTCAAAAGTTTGCAGACTGTTTCTTTGCAACTTTCGTTGGTGTGTGATTGCGGTAGTTCTCCCNCCCCCCCCCCCCTCCCCCTCCCCAGAAATGACGAGAGTGCATTTTCTGTCTTCTAAATCTCGGCGGCGCTGATCATTTTTTTCCAAGTGGTCGAGACGGGAGGCTAAACTATTTATTTTCTCATTCTGTTCTTCGAGAATTTACTTGTGTTTTGCTTCTTCTCCCGCTATTGTTTCAAACAGTGTTTTAATGTTGCTTATTTCATTTTGCAATTTTCCATATCACTTTTAAATTTGGTCACCACTAAGTCGAAGTATTTTATTAGGACAGAAACCACTTCCTTGTCGTCTTTCGTTAATTAAGCTAGACACATCAGGATATCGACCAAACTTCGGCTGAAACTCACTGCTGTTGTTGCTGCTGCTGTTGATGCTGCGTCGCTTTCTGCGTCGCTTAGTAAGTTAGCTATCAATTGACACTACACTTTTACTCAGAAATAACTCAGTATTTCAGTAAGTAAAAGTAGTATACTGGCTCTCTGCTTAAAAAAAAAATCTATAGCTACCCCAGTGGGCGTTGCTTGTTTCTGTATCGCAAAATGTAAATATCTATTTAAATTTGAGAGTAATCTAAGCTTAAGATTCATAAGCAAATCATTTCACTCATCATTTAATGAATCAGCTCTAAAATTTATTTATACGTGTTTGTTTCATTTGTTTTATATGTGCATGCTGAGTTATGTTTTTTAAATTGCCTTTGACCAGTCTTTTCTCATCTCTTAAAAATCGTTTAAAACTGTCTTTCCGTCTGTTTCATCAGAGTGTTTCACGTCTTTTCTTTTCTCTCTTTAACTTATAGCAAAGATCATCTAAGTCATTTTCCAGTAGTTCATCCACGTATTTATAAACTTTCAATTATCTTGCCTTTGACAAAATACTCATGAGAATATATTTTAATAGTTTCTTTCGATTACCTAATTTCCCCTGAAACGATTATTGTTCCCCTTGTATAATTTTTTTATAAATTAGGAACCTTTATATGAATAAATTTTCAACAGTCAATGTATTGTAATGTATGTATTTCCAAGTTCCAACAGCCATCCCCAAAGAGAGATGAGTAAAGAAGAGAAGCGCAAGCTCACATGAACCACAGCGGGCAAATGAAAAATAAGAAATTTATTAATTGAGTGAAAACATTTTGTGCTGTTTTTTGATGTATTATGAGTAATTATCAGCGATTCTCTTAATTTTCTCGTGAGTAAAATTCACTTTTTCTTAGCAATAAACTTTTAAAATAAAATCAAAGAGCGGAAACCGTTGTCCGTCGACGAGGACTGTGGACAAGTTTCAAAGAATAATAAACACTTCTCACCAAGTTGTACGATGGAAGGGATGTTGACGATTGCAGGTCTATTTTACTGGTAACGTTACCGGAATAAGCCGGTGTTTCCTCGATATGGTTGAAGAATTTGTTGACTTGCAATATTTGTCACCATATGAGCTTCCTATGATATGTATTATAAATGATAGTTGAGCGGTATTTTAAAGCATTGCGAAGTTAGTATAAACGTATCGTAATTTGTTATTGCAACATGCATATTGACAAAAAACAACACTTAAGTGTTGTAACTTTCACCAAAATGTGCTTTAAAAACCTTTGTCTGAAGATTCATAAAATCCTTACTTTTTTCACAAAAACTAGGGTGTTACGCTGTTGTTGTAAGGCCTTAGAATATTAGCGATCATTTGTATTTAAGAATAAACATACCATTTTGTCCAGGCTAAATTATAAAGCTCCTGTGTCGGGCTAATGCAGGGGATCAAGACACATGTGTCTATGTCTTGCAACTATTTCATTGTCTTCATTATTTATGATTAATAGCAATGAGTTGCTGCTATTTAGTTAATTTGAATAATTGTATTACAGTTTTAATCTCTTGGTTGTTTGGATTTAGGGATCTTGCCAAACTGGGTTCAATTCTAGTAATTTAGTATCAATATTTTATATTTTAACTTCTCTGATTCTAGCTGCTCATTCATCTACACCCATCACTTACCAAACCTTTTGGTAATTTGTTGGTGGCACACATTAATGTCTATTTTTGCATAATCTAAAATTATTGCAAAAAAATTTTTATGTATATTTTTTTAACATCTGCAAGAGTTTGTCACAACAAGAAATATTTTTATTTATGTAGAAATCATAATAATCCAAATTATTCTTAAATCCTGCAAAAATAATAGCCATATTGTAAATTTCTCATTGCATCCATGCCTCAGTTTAACGGACAAAAGGGGGAAATCCCTATCCAATAGTCCCGATTGTCCGAAGCATCTAACAGATGTGGATACGGTATGCTACAAGTGGCTAATATCTACAATAACATTACAAAAGAGAAAGAATCATATTTTTAGTATAGTTAAGTCATTTCCCAACTTCCTTATCAACTCAAGTTTCTAAGCCACGGTTAAATTCATCCTCTTTTTTTTTAGTTGACATTAAGTTTAATGCGCTCACAGATTTTAAAAATTCTGTTACAGAGAATCACTAAAGGAACACATTTAAGAACATTGGTAAATGTGAAGGAGAGGACAAAATTGACTTTTCACTTTTCGCTGCCTAAAAATAGTTAATTAGATCAAAATAAAAAATTTTTCTTTTATGTACTTTTGGGGTCAAATGAGTATTTAACAAGTCATAGCGGTACTTTAGTTACCGCAGTTATAGTGTTTTAAGCGGGAAGTAATTCATCGAGCGCGTCGGATGGCAACACTACAATGCACTCTCCCTTCCGATGCGCTCGAGTGATCGAGCGCATTCCCGCCATCTAAGACAAAAGTTAACATACCACTATAACTCGTAATTTTTGGGTGATAATTTCTATTGTGTTATTATCTAAAAGATCATAGAAATAGGTTCAGGCTTCGCAAGCTCCGCGGGGTTGGCAAATAATAAATTACGAAGTACCCAAACGTACTTTTGACAGCTCAATTGCGCAACAACTAAACCTACCGCTCTAACTCATAAAATACTCATTTGCCGCAAAAAGTGTATTGTAGAAAAGTAGTTTATTTTGATGTAATTACCGTGATTCAAGCAACAAATCTTCAAAAATCGATTAGTAGCTGTATATTTGAGTGCATTCGTCATCAAAGACGAAAATTAACATACCGCTATAACTCGTTGAATACTCATTTGCCTCCAAAAATGCATAGCAGAAAAGTTGTTTATTTAGATATAATTAACTATGTTTAGGCAGCAAAAATTGAAAAATCGATTAGTGTCCTCTCCTTCACATATACCAGAACAATTTACATGAATGACATTTTGCTCACTGATGCGTAATTTTTGAGTTATTAAACTTCAAAGTTATAGGAACGCTGCAAAAACAGTGAAGAACTGGACTCATAAAAAAGTTGTAATATAATATTGATAGGTTAGATTAGGCTAGGTAATGTTAGATTAGTTGAATAAACTATCCTAAACTAACCTAGATAAATCTAAAATAACTTGACAAATATTAGCTATACTGGCACTGATGGTTTCCGCCAAAATACTGCTCGTGTTCCAAAAATCCAGGTACGACGCAGCGGACTAAATAATGTTATTCTTACCTGAACATAATTCATGTTATATCTCAAAAATGATGTATCGGCAAGCAAAATGTCATTTCTGTAAAACGTTTTCAAGTGTGCTCCTTTACTGATTCTTAGGAACTGAATTTATTAATTCCGCAAGTGCATTAAAGTCAATATTGACATTTTTTCTACTGTTTCTTCAGATAACACAATGAAGGCATATGTATCACTGATACAAGAAATCAAGGTTAATGTGTAGCGTTTGGTAATAATCTAATTTCCAATTTTGGGTGCCTAAACATAGTTAATGAGATGTAAATAAGCAATTTTTCTTCTATGCACTTTCCGTCGGAAATGAGTTTTAACAAGTTTTAGCGGTAAATTACTGACCCCAACTCTGGTCTTTAGAGCGGAAAGAAATTCACTAAGGGCGTTGTACGGCAACACTACAATGGACTCTCCCCTTCGAAGCGCCAGTTACGTTGAAGCTGCGGTGATGACTAGATGTGTTTCGTGTCAGTCTGATTATTTTGGAGCAATCGGGAAATTCATAGGAAAAAATGATGAGGCAGTTGCATTCTTGAAAGATCACGATGTGCTACCGAAGGAAGTGATTTTTCCAACGTGTAATAACCTGTGTTGGTATGAAGAAAAGAGAAATTTGTGGCGGTGTACCGGTTCGTCCTTAATTTCAAAACAAAAAATTAAATTAACTTCTTACTACAGCTGCAGGTTAGTTACAATTCCTACATAATATAAGATACTTTAACAACACGATTATTAGACCATTTACGGAAGTGTCCATTTGGGGTTTTCCCCTAATGTCGTTGAGTCCATTTGGGGTCTTCCCTTTTTTTTTGCGTGCTTGCAACAATACAATTGCAGTAAGTACCATACCGCTATAACTCATAAAATAGTCATTTGCAATGAAAAGTGCATAGAAGAAAACTTGTTTATTTTGATCTAATTAACTATATTTCTGCACCCAAAATTGGAAATTTGATTATTACCAAACGCTACACATTTACCAAAATCAATCACAACACAGAAAAAAGGACAAAAGTTAGAAGCATTGCTATGCAGATGCTGAAAGTGTTGTCAACAATGCAACTGCCTGCCACCTAGTAGTCAGTTTTGTAACTAATAAACTTTGTCCGTAGTGCACGCAACTTTCAAATAAAATTGGTAGCTCTAGAATTTGTTCGTAGAATCCAAAATCCGCTAAAACAGGATCCGTAAAACCAAGGTACAAGTGTTTATTAGCTTAGCACAAGTTTTTGAATGATTTTGTTATTACTCTTAAGAAGTTGAATTTTATCAAAACCTTCACTGCGGATGTTCTCTTGAACTTGAGTAGGCCCATGTCCCAGCTGTTGGTGAGGCACTTCTTGCTTGTGTCAATATCAAACTGCCTAAATTTTATGTTCCTTCCTTTAAGTTTAGTAAAATCCTGCTGCCACTAGAATGGTAGTACAAGTTTTTCTGTTTTTAATGATAAAATTTAACCAGTTTCTGCTGATGCAGTGTACAAGGTTTATTTTTTGACAAGCTGTAAATCGTCCAATGACACTTTTATGGTTACTGTTTAGTTTACTGACAAGGAACTTAAGGGGATATCATCCTGTTATGTGTATTGATATTAGAGAACATTGTAGAGAAAAATTAAGGCCTCAACTGCCTATTGTCATTGCCTTTAACTTCAAAAAAATTTGGAAAAGTATTTGAAAAACTTTTGAATGCTTTAAAAATTTGTGGCATCTTTATTAGAAATAGATACAAGTACAGTATTTTGAATTACATAAAATCCAATTTATTTCCTGAGCATATAATAATAATAATAATAATAACCCTAAACCATTATATTGTAAAACTATATTTGAACAATTTGTATATCAATTGCTAAATTGATTCACTACTTCTAGTGAACCGGTTTTAAAATTACATTTTGTTTTAAAACCTAATACTGAAAGCCTTAAGGTATTGCTAAGCCAATTGAAATCAATTGCTTTTATCTAAAGAGGCATCTGTGATGTATTGCCTGAGAAATCCATAATATAACAAATGGGCTGCTTGCTGGATGTTTGTTTGAAGATATTTTTCTCTGTTTATTCATGTGGAATATTTTTTCAATGCAATTCAGATATTAATGGAACCAAGAACTGTGTGGTAATGTTTAATTTCTCTGCCCTAAATTATTACTGGTCATCAGGCAATGAAAGTATTACCATCATCATGAGATTCATTGATTTAATATATATATGTTCTTGTAAAATAAGTTCTCATTACTTGTGCTCTCAGGGGGATACAACTATTGTATCTACAGTAATTAGTCCTCACAGGGGGAATGTGTGAGATCCTAAGCTACAAGTTAGGAAAGCCTTTTGTTGAAATGAAGTATGTTTTTTTTATTGTCATGTACCATCTTTTTTTTCAGTTCACTGCTGTCCTGTTTTTCAGCACCAAGTACTTTCTTTTCAACTTTCATCTTGTTTTGTAAACTTCTTTCTCAGCTTACCATTTCTATGCCCTGTGTGCATAGATTCTGCATTCCTTAACTTCATACCAAATGGTGCTTTCCGCTCTTTGGAATGCCTTTGTTGGAGTTAGGGAGGCTCAAACTAACATCTAATCTTCTGATTACTTGCATGTGCGATTTCTCAATTTTCAAATCTGAGACTTATTGTTATCAGTGACATTGTTGCTTTGTGCCCTCAGATTTTTAATTCACATGTTATAAGACTCATTAGCTCCCACATCATGGCTGATGCGGACTTCCCCTTGCCTTATGCTGACCTTAAGGTTGGGTTCGATACACTTGACAATGTGGACACAGAAGACTACACAATATACCATCAAGATGAACTTCCTATGTTGGGCTTCCAAGTCATGGAAGACATCAGAAGGAAAGGAAAGCTCTGTGATGTCACACTCAAGGTATGTTTTTCTTTCATGAATTTTAAAATCCTATAAAAGGTGACTGGGCACTGATTACGTTCATTTTCTCTTTGCTGTGATTATTTTAGGGAACCGTTTCCAAGCATCTCAGTCAAAGATTAGATTTTCCTGATTGTTTTTTATTGCTTTAAAAGAGTTTGAGATATGTCTCCGAATGTCTGTAGAAATATCAGGAACGTATCCCAGAGCTAGTGCCCCCCGAGAGGGGGAGAGCTTCCCCCTTCCGGACCTTTTATTTTCATTTATGAACCTAGAGCAATAAAATTTGGTACACTGATAGGAAATGCAACTTAGAATCATTTACATTCTATGAAAAAATGCGATTTTCTTTGAAAGAAAATTGGAAATCATAGAAAACTACATTTTTGGGGGGTTTTCTAAATGCTTATTCTGACAGTTTTTGAGCTACAGTAATGATTTTGGTATCATTGGATGCAGAATAACATGGACATTCCAAAAAATTAAATGCTTTTCCTCAAATTTCCAATTTTTTTTCAACTTTTTTATATTTCATCATTCATGTTCCTCAAGGTAAGCGTCCCCCTTCCGAACCTTTTTTTTTATTATTGAATTTAGAGCAATGAAATTTGGTACACTGATAGGAAATGCAATTTAGAATCATTTACCTTCTATGAAAAAATGCGATTTTCGTGAAAAGAAAATAGGAAATCATGAAAAATAACACTTTTGGGGGGGGGGGGGGTTTCAAAATGCTTCTTCTCCAACAGTTTGTAAGCTACAGTAAAGATTTTGATATCATTGGATGCAGAATAACGTGGAAATTCCAAAAAGTTAAATGCTTTTTCTCAAATTTTCAATTTTCAATTAAAAAAATGAAAAAATAAGAAAGCAAATTTTTTTTTCTAAAAATTCAAATTTATGATGTCATAACTTTGAAACAAAAAGGAATTTTGAAAAACTATTTAAATTTTTGAAAAGCCATGGTTTTTTCGCATCCAATGATGCATAAATCATTACTGTAGCTCGAAAACTGTAGGAGAAGAAGCATTTTGAATCTTAAAATATAATTTTTGAAACAAATAAGTTTTCAAGACGTTTGTCATAATTTCTCCAAAGTTTACAAAGCTAGAGCAATGCGGTTTGTTGCATTTGAAAGTGAAATGTATGCTCTAAAAAGTTGACAAGATGGATTTTCCAAAAATTTTACGTAAAACTTTCCGTAGACTTTTTTATCCTAAAATTATAACTTTTACCCGACCTCTTTCAAAATTTTTTTTTTATAAATTCGGAGTGTAATAAATCAAAAAACTGACTTGTCAACTTTTTAGAGCATACATTTTACTCTCAAATGCAACAAACCACATTGCTCTAGCTTTGTAAACTTAGGAGAAATTAGGGAAAATATACAGGGTGTTTTTTTTTACTTCAAACAAACTTCGAACTTAGGTACAATAACTCAAAATAAATCGATTTTCATGAATGACAAAATGTCCAAAACTCATTAATTTTTGTGTTATGGCATCGCAAAGCATGTTTAGAAGTGCATGTTATAACTGGGCCGCACACCAATTGTTATTTAAAGTTGTTAGTTTTCGAGATTGTCGAATACAATTAAAGCATTTTTTCTCATTTCATTATGGGTTATCCATTCCA
>JACJUY010005973.1:25064-41528 GCA_014220935.1 Platorchestia sp. MABIK | reverse complement strand
AAACCTCTTTAACTATCAAAGGTAGCGCTAAAAATGGTGCGCGCGTGCAATCCTACTTGAAGTTCTAATATTCTTCAAGTAACTATAACTCAAAAACTAATGAGTTTTGGACATTTTGTCATTCATGAAAATCAATTTATTTTGAGTTTTTGTACCTAAGTTCGAAGTTTGTTCAAAGTAAAAAAACATCCTGTATTTAGATATTTTTTTATTATAAGGAATAATTAATTTTCTATGCCCCAAATGAAAGAAAACTTCTTCAATAAAAGTTGTTAAGAATTAGGAGATCTAGTAGTCTGCAAATTTTCTTAGACGTACTTCCAATAGAAAAAAAGTTTTCAGTTTTTGGAAATGGTTTCCTTAAGATTCAATTATTTTCAATTTGTCTTTGAAATTTCTGAAAACAAGTTTATAATCTGGTTATAGAACAAAAGTTTTAATTTTCTCTTTTGGCTGTTATGTTTTTACTCATAGAAATGAAAATCTTAATTACGATTGCTTAAGTTTTTGGACTATTCTAGTTCATATCATTTGTATCAAAATGAATGTTAAATATGTAGCCTGCATTATTTAATTCAATTTTGTTACAGGTAGAAGACCAGTGCTTCTCTGCTCATCGGATTGTGTTGGCTGCTGTGGTACCATATTTCAATGCAATGTTCACCAATGATATGGTTGAGAGTAAGCAAAGGGAGATCACCATGCAAGGCATCGAGCCTGGGTAAGTTTTATTCAATGAATTAAGAATCACTCATCTGTTGGAAATAATGTTGTCAACTCACTTCCAGTTGATTTTTCAGTCACTCCCCATGTAGTCCACTTCCACCTAATATGTATTATTTTTGAGGGTTTGAAAAGATACTAGACAAATTCTGAACTCTAGGAGTAGATATCTTATCAGTGTTTTTCATTCTTTTTTATGTGATGAAGGAGATCATGTTTTATTTGTGATGGAGAAGAGTACCATAGATGAATGTGTGCAGCTTTAGATGGATGCAATGTCACAGACCCTGAGTGTGTGACAGGTGCTGTAGTAGAATAGTGTAGTTTCATTGTTTTGTGCCAAACTTTAACTCAAAAATAAAAGCAGGAATAACTGAAGGCCTACCAATAAACACAGCACTTGCATACTCGCCTTGTGTCACAGCTACAGAGGGCAAAAAAAGCACAGCTCAAGTCACCAGTTGCAGCTGTATCAGTCCACTGCTTCATTATAGCTGCAGTCAACACCTGTGCTTTGTGTTGTGAGCTGTTGCATCCCAGCAACCAGTGTGCTGCACATACATAGAAAAAACAATCATTTCTGCACTTTTTTCTAATGCGCTGTTGTAAACATCTGTTTCATTATATCACTATGTAGATGAATATAAGGTAACAAATGCCAATTTTTACATTCTTTAATTACAGTGTTTACAATCTATATTAATATTACCACAAATCATTTCCAGCCAATGTCACAGTGCCATGATCTGTTGGTAAGCTACATGAGGTAATGCAAACAAGTGCTGCTGTTTGCCCTTTGTGTCCATCTCTTTTTTACTTTAAGGTTCTCCATTAACCTGCCACAGATTATCCTGCAGAAATATCCTTTCTTAGTGTATTGCCCAGTATTTAAATTTTTCACCTATTTCTGCTGTTATATTTAAAATAGTTTAAAATATCAATGATTGAAATATTGTAGTTCTAAAGTGCATTTTACTATTTTTAAAGTTTGAAGAGTGTAATGTAAAATGTTAAAGTGCCCATGTAAAAAATGACTGTTTTGTTTGAATTGCATCATGTGCTTTTCTAGCTCTGTTTTGATTAAATAGATATGCTGTTGCAATAAATTCTTTATATGACAAATTTTTTATGTTTCTACAAAGCAATGCTGTTAAATCTGGCTACTTACTAAGCTGTTCTTTAATTCAATTTTTGTACATACTGCGTGACATCTACAGTAGACATCAATACTCTGTGACTAATTTGTGTGTGACATCTATAGTAATAAGCTGTATGTTTTGATCTCATCAGTGCCATTCCCTGTGTGCTGATATGGCTGCTCACCCAAACTCAAAATTGTTATGGGAAATTGAAATTGTACTCACACTTGTTTTTTGATCCTGTCGGCCATCGACAGGGCCCTTGAGGCGCTGATCAACTTCGTGTACTCTGGCAAAATCAAAATTGACGGCGAGAATGTGCAGTCTCTCCTGGTGGGCTCCTCCTTCCTGCAGCTGCTGCAGGTCAAGGAGGCCTGTGCCAGCTTCCTCAAGCACAGGTGGGCAGCCGTGCTGCTTATGTAAGTAGGCATCTGTGTAATTTGTCTATGTTGGTGGTGTTGTGTAGCTGGTGCAAGCGGACAACTCATGTAAGTGGGCTGTCTTGTATCTGGTGTAAGTAAGAAGCTGTAAATCTGGTGTAAGTGAAAAGCTGTGTTCCCATTGAAAATAAGAAGCTGTGTGGCTGGTGTGAGGAGCTGCAAACCTGGTGTAAATAGAAAGTTGTGCAGCTGGTGTTATTGGAAGATCTCGCAACTGTTGGCAATGAATGTGATGCATTTCTATTAAAAGAGCTTGGCTGTTGTGGTTTCAACAAAAGAAACAGCTCCTGAAATTTAAAGTTTTCTGCAATTTATTTTTTCTCTTGTTACCAATGCTTGATACACGTACAAAACATGTTTAGCAATCCAGTGGTGGAATTTTACCATCTTCTGCCCTATGTGTGCAGTTCTAACTTTTTTTAGTACCTTCGTTTCACTGCTCTAAAAGCGGAAGTCATTACAACAAGCCTCTGCGTAGAGTACAGGAAATTACGATGAAAATCTTGAACTTTCAGGCTTTACTTCAAAACAATTTACAAAGAGAGTGATCTTATCATTTCTTGTTACATTTTAGAGAGGGAGGCGTTTATTTGGTGCCTTTAATGTTTTACTTGCACGTAGGCATTTTTTGTGTGACATGTAGAGATGACTTTTGCTGTTTATTCCAGCACAAAAGGACTTATTCAATTTTGCAATTTTCATAAATATGAAAATCGAGTCATTGAGACCTTGCTTCTTACTTTGCCGATCTCTTGACCTGGGCTGGTACTAAGCCATCTCGGGTATAGGTAGGCCTTCGACACTTATGTCGTTAGTGCTTCGCTTCTTCCAGTGCTAGTACCTCCTGTGCTATCTCTTCATTTTCTTTCTTTTTCAGTCTTCTTAATTTGCTGTTCATATGTAGGGTGTTGTGTGTGGGAGCACTCCTTGTGCATAGAATCCCGGTTTTCTGAAGTCCATACTGAAGGGTTCCTTCTCTTTGCTCTCCTAAAATCTGCTTTGTTGAGGCTAGGGAGTCTTGGATGACCATTGCACTCATACCTCGGTTTTACGGACCCTGTTTTAGCAGATTTCAGATTCTACGGACAAATTCTTGAGCTACAGATTTTATTTGAAAGTCGTGCGCACTACGGACAAAGTCCGTTGGTTCTAAAACTGACCGCTAGGTGGCGGGCAGTCGCATTGTTGACAACACTGTTTCAGCACCTGCATTGCATTGCTCCCAATTTTTGCCCCTTTTTGCTGTGTTGTGCTTGATTTCTTAAACGAGTGATACATATTCCTTCACCATGTCACCTGGAGCTTCAGTGGAAAGAAAGAAGAGGGTGAATTTAACCGTGGCCCAGAAACTCGAGTTGATAAGGAAGTTGGAAAATGGCGCGTCTGTGATTAAAAGTACAGTTCTGACTCTTTTGTAATGTTATTGTTGATATTAGCCGCTCGTAGTGTACTATACACGTATCTGTTGGATGCTTTGGACAATCAAGACTATCGGACAGGGGTTCTCCCCTTTTTGTCCTTAAAACCGAGGTGTGGGTTATATAATAATGCTAAGAAAATTAGAAATTGATATTTGACTGTTGCCTGATGCTCAGATGCTCAAGTTGGCATCTGATGCCATTAGTGTGCATTTGAAGCTTCTTTCTTACCGAACATTGAGCTGATTATTTGCTGCTGAATAGGGCGGCTTGAACTAACTTATCTAATGTGCTGTTGTATAGGGAGGCTTGAACTAACTTACCTAATGTGCTGTTGGACAGATTGCACCCACGCAATGTGCTGAGCATTCGCAGCTTTGCGGAGACCTTCTCGTGCCCCTCTCTCGTGGAGGCCTGCAACCGCTACCTACAGAAGCACTTCATTCAAGTCTCCGAGTCTGAGGACTTCCTAAATCAGACCTTCGACAGTGTCCTCGAGATCATCTCACGAGATGAACTGAACGTGCCTGCTGAATCTAGCGTATGTTGTCATTCTTCCTTTTGTATTAAATTTAGCTTTGTGACATGATGAAAATGTGTAATTTTTGGATGTTGTATTTTGTGGAGTATGTTGTGGCATGGTAAAACTGTGCAATTTTCAGTTGTCAGTTGTTTTATTTTTTAGATCTTTTGTATTCACCGTTGTATTGGAAGACATTGCTTGGCAGTATATCCGTTAATGAAAGTTGAAAGTGTGATTCTAAGATTACTCAAATCAAAAGGTAAGGAGTATGATTGAGATTCATTAAGAGCTGTTTACAGAATATTTGAAAGCACTGTATGCTTTATTGTACAATTGAGGTGAAGCACTCATTGGAGATCAGAGAAATTCCCGAGCCTCTCAATAGCAAAAAGCACTTGAATCATCTGTTTTACCGAATATTCTATAACTTATTGATTGATGTTTGGAGCCTCTCATAACACTTAGTAGAAATGGCTATGACAAATCAGTCATTGGCAGCAATTTTCGAGGTAAGCAGCCTTTAAGAGGCTTCCGAGTTTCATTATATGTTGGAGTGGAGGCTTGATAAAAAATGTGAAGTGATGGAACTGGACAGTGCCTCCAATGCCCTGAGTTGACAATTCTAGTATAACACATTCTTTTATAATAGCTGTGCCTGCATAGCAAATTATAAATCTATGCCTGCATAAATTTTCGTCCATTGGTAAGGTACAAGAGGAAAGAGTGGTTACTGTAGGAGAATAATAGGAGCTGTGATGCAGAGAGTTTAGTATGTAGCTGCTTTGTCAAAACTTTCATCATCTAAGTGTATTTTTTTTTCAAGCTGTGTGCGGTTTTGGGAAACACCTCTTAATGTAAAGGGCAAATAAATGACAGGAACGCTTGTTACAGAATTATTCAATATCATAGCTTGTCTTGAATTTGAGCATAAGGATGTATACCACAAACAGGAACCGGTGTCGGAACTGATGCATGGGTAATGGGGTTTATTTTTAACCATCCCTCTCTGGTTGTGGGTGCGAAATTCAACATGAAGACAACATTAAAACATTGTGTGAATAGGTTTTGACACTCTGAACGCGCCCGCAATTTATTTGGTTTAATTGAAACATTGTGTTCACAGGTTTTCGAGGCGGCGATGACGTGGGTGAAGAGGAACGAGGGCCGCGTGGTGCACCTGCCTGAACTGCTCAAGAAGATCCGCATGCCGCTGCTCACACCAGAGTACCTCACGGACAAGGTGGCCACTGAGAACCTGATCCGATCGTCGCACGAGTGCAGGTACTCTCAGTCTCCTGCGCCTGATAAGCATTTTTTTTTGGCCTTTCGTTTTTAGTCCCAGCATCTGGTTGAGTTGGCTTTTGAGACCTTTTTGGTCTCCAGTTTCTGATAGGCATAGCTTTTTAGACCTTTTTAGTCTCCAGCGTCTGATAGTTGTTTTTTTTTAACTATTTTTAGTCCCCAGCATCTGATAGAGTTGGCTTTTTAGGCTGTTTCAGTCTCCAGCATCTGATAAAGTTGGCTTTTTGAACTTTTTTAATTCCCAGCATTTGATAGAATTGCCTTTTCTAGACCTTCTATTTCCCCAGCATCTGACAGAGTTGGCTTTTTTGACCTTTTAAGTCTCCAGCATCTGACAGAGTTGGCTTTTTTAAACATTTTGATCCCTCTTCCAAGGCTTTTCTGAACCTTTCTTCTCTCACTTCTATGGAAGTAAGTTTCTTCGTTGTTATTCTCTTGGGAAAGAATATGATTGTAGCATTTCCCATGCTTTGCTTGCATTGCTCTGTTACAAGCAATGACTGGGCGGACAGCATAGCTTCAAGGCTCCTTAAATACTCTTGACAACGTTCCTTGAAAGCCAATTTAACAATTCTGAGGCGTGCATCTAAAAACTTTCATTGCATATTTTGTTACTGAGGGTGAAATATATGCTTATGTAATCTTTGTCAAATTTAAATTCACCCACTAATAACAGTGTAGTGTGGTGAAATTTGTTCCATGTTCCAATTCATTTTTATTTTTGAGAAACATTACTGTGGTTGACTGTTTTTGCTTGTGGACTCGAGAATATTTGTAGATCAAAGCAATCTTTTTGGAACTTGAATGTACCTCGAATTAGTGTGTTTGAATGTACCTCGAGTTAGTGTGTAGTACTGTAAACTTTATTCCATGGTTCATTTTCATTCAAATTTTTGAAGGACATTGCTGCAATTAATGGATGTTGCGCTTGGTGCAGAGACCTTCTCGATGAAGCTAAGGACTATCACCTGATGCCAGAAAGACGTCCTCTGCTTCAGAACTTCCGCACAAGACCTCGCTGTTGCAATGACATCGTCGGACTTATTTATGCTGTTGGTGGCATCACTAAGTCAGGTGAGTGACAGCTCAGAGTTGAAGAGTTTCGTGCACTTAACTCTTCAGTATATCGAAACGTGAGCAAAAGAAGAATACAGTGACAGAGGCAGAGGCGAAGTAAATAGACACAGTGTTCCCTCGCTATTTTACGGTTCGACCATCGCCGGTTCACGACTTCGCGGGTTTCTAAAATATGTCCATTGAAAGTATTTTGCAGTTTTTGCGTGAAATACAATCATCAGCTGCACATCAAAAGTTGTCATCAGCTTCATCAACATTTCTCAAGTGTTATTGCTTAACAGTAGTCCCTGTTATTAATACAGTATTGTACCGTAAACGATGGGTTGTTATCAGGACAGGGAGGGCTTTAAAAGTCCAAATGCATGTTAAATAAGTGCGATAAATAGGCTGTTCCTACTTTGCGGAAATTCAGTTTTTGCGCCCGGTTTCGGAACCGACCAACTGCGATAAACGAGGGATCACTGCACTCAATATTTAGCACCTACCATTACTGCATTGTAAGAGCCCAATGCCCGTACATTCGGCTGCATAATTGAACCTTAAACTCTTGTTCTTTGCTCTGTGTAGGTTTTGAATATCTTCGTTTTGGTTATACGTAGATTGTTTGCAGGTGTTGTCTGGGAAACAGACAACCTATTAACCTTTCTTAAGTAAAAAGGAAAGAGAACTAAAAATACCGTATAAAACATTTACTCAAATTGAAAATTGCGAGTAAAGCAATAAAATTGAGCGTTTTGAGCATTCGCTAATCTTCAGAAAAATTTAAAAATTTTAAAAACCAGGAAAAAAAATTAAATGAATTAGAAAGATGATAAATTGAAACAACTAACCTTAAAAAACTGCCTATTAACTATTGACAACGGAAAAGAACTAAGTTGGTTGTTTAAAATTGGCTTATTTCTTAAAATGAATAGACTCTAATATCCTTATATTAGAGGAAAATTTGAATCAAGTAATAATTTTAAAATAACTGAAATTGAAAGGGCTATTACAATGCTCTGAATGATCCCAAATAGCTGAATGCGAAGGACTAGATAAAATATTTCCTGTGCATTGACTTCTACCTCAATGCTCAGCCACCCTACAGCCTAGAGTATGCGACGTCAAACCGACGTACTCAGATGCACATCGTGCGCAACAAAATTTGTAATTTAGGAGGCCTGCATTGCGGTAGGAAGCATGTCTTTGAATGTCCTCACAGATTGATTCCACAGAAGGCAGTTTATTGAACTTTTTCTAAAAATTTACCAAAATGAGATTTTATAAAACGAGTTGGAAAACCATTCTTATGGAAATTTTTTTTTAAAAGGATGAACGCATCATGTCAAAACTTACAAGTACTGCAAACATTGAACGCTCTAAAGGAACTTTACTTTTTCACGATAAATCTCATGCTCCACTTTTTAGATTACTTGAATGAACGCCATAAAAAAATTAGATTCACAATGGAGGGTAAAGAGGCACTCAAACTTTCCTTCTTAGATTGTTTGGTTCACCGGTCTGGGAATGGGTTCGAGTGTTCCGTGTATAGGGAAAAGTGTTTTACAGGCTTAGGAACTAGTTTTACAGTTTCTCGCCATACATTTTCAAAGTGAATTTTATCAGGACATTGATCTTTAGGGCGTACAATGTTTACAGTACTTATAGGTTTCTATATGAGTTCACCCTTTTAAAAGAATTTTTCCATGAGAATGGTTTTTCAGCACGGCTTATAAAATCTCATTCTGGTAAATCTCTGTGGAATCAATCTGTGACGACATTTGCTTTGTTTCATTTCCAAATTTTGGACCTCAGTTGGAGGAAATGAAGAAGTAAATGTTACAACTGTTTGCCGAATGCTTTCCAGGAATAAACCTCGAGGTGGTTTTAGTTAATGGTTTCAAAACAGGCTCATTTTTTCGTTTCAAAGACATGCTTCCTACCGCGATGCAGGCCTCCCTAATTTACAAATCTTGTGCACGATGTGCATCTGAGTACGTCAGTTTGATGTCCCGCACTCTAGGCTGTAGGGTGGCTGAGCATCGAGGTAGAAGTCAAAGCACAGGAAACATTTTATCAAGTCCTTCGCATTCAGCTATTAGGGATCATTCAGAGCATTGTAATAGCCCATTTAACATCAATAATTTTAGAATCATTACTAGATCCAAATTTTCCTCCGATACAAGGATTTTAGAGCCTCTTTTCATTTTAAGATATAAGCCGATTTTAAACAACCAACTTAGTTCTTTTCTGTGGTCAATAGTTAATAGGCAGTTTTTAAGGTTAGTTGTTTCAATTTATCATCTTTCTAATTCATTTCATGTTTTTCCAGGCGCTTTCATTTTGCTGAAGATTAGCGAATGCTCAAAACGTTCAATTTGATTGTTTTACTTGCAATTTTTAATTCGAGTAAATGGTTTATACGGTATTTTTAGTTCTCTCCTTTTTACTTAAGATCAGGAAGCCTCCCGATAACTTATTTAACCTTTCTCATTGTGGCTATTTATAAAGCATGAATTCCAAACACTGTCTGTCTATTATCTTTACTAGTACACCCCTGTTTTTTACAAGGGGGGGAGGAGGTGATGTTACGCTGCTGGCGCTGTGAGAAGGTAGAGGTGTGGGTTTTTTTGGTGTACGCGATCCGTCATAAATGACTGGAATCGATAATTTCCTAAAAAATTACTTCAGATGTGGATCAAAAACAAATATATCCAACCCAACAGAACCCGCGATTAAAATACTCTTAATCTTGTGCACTGGTGAAACTCCTATCAAAAATAGTCATTAAGCTTCCTTGACAGAGTGATAAAGTGGCAGACCAACTGAGCTTTAACGTGGCTTTCCCATGATTTTCTCTGCTATCTTATACCTTTCCTATACTTTCCTCAGTCTCAACTGCTGATATTCTATACAACCTAATCTAACCTACCAGTACTCGTGATGTTCATTCCGACTCTGAATCTGCTGGGTTAATGTACCGAAAATTGTGGAGTTGATGAAGCTTGTATCACAGATACGCTCATCACACACTTTCGGCTGGTGGTTGTGACGCACAGACGGACGGACGGACACGGCTCCTTGTACAATAGTGATAAATTTGGTAGAATTCGTTTTTAATTGAACATATTTTCCGATAATTAGTTTGCGCAAATTGTTCTTCTCCTGCTTGAAAATCAGTGAGACTTTGAACTATTGCCTCAGCCTTGCTTCACTCCTGCAATGATGCCAGATCTTGCAGGAAATTCTCAAATCACTATTATAAAAGAAGCCCCGTCCGTCCGTCCGTGTGTCACACCCACCAGCCGAAAGTGTGTGGTGAGCGTATCTGTGATACAAGCTTCATCAACTCCACAACTTTCGGTACATTAACCCAGCAGATTCAGAGTCGGAATGAACATCACGAGTACTGGTAGGTTAGATTAGGTTGTATAGAATATCAGCAGTTGAGACTGAGGAAAGTATAGGAAAGGTATAAGATAGCATGGAAAATCGTGGGAAAGCCATGTTAAAGCTCAGCTGGTCTGCCACTTTATCACGCTGTCAAGGAAGCTTAATGATTTTTTTTGATAGGAGCTTCACCAGTGCACAAGATTAAGAGTATTTTAATCATGGGTTCTGTTGGGTTGGATATATTTGTTTTTGATCCACATCTGAAGTATATTTTCCATGAAATTATCAATTCCAGTCATTTAGGATGGATCGCGTACACAAAAAAACACCTTCACCTCGACCTTCTCGTAGCGCCAGCAGCGTAACATCACCTCCTCCCCCTCCCCCCTTATAATAAAACAAGGGTGTACTAGTTATCATGAAACTCTAGATTTTCTTGCTGGAGATCCTCAAAATTCCCTACAATGCCTGATCCCCTCACAGGAGACCCTCATAACGCCTGATCCCCTCAGACCTCAATATAACGCCTGACCCCCTCAGACCTCCCTATGACGCATGGCCCCCTCAGAACTCCCTATAACGCCTAATCCCCTCAGAACTCCCTATACCGCCTAATCCCCTCAGAACTCCCTATACCGCCTAAACCCCTCAGAACTCCCTATAACGCCTGATCCCCTCAGAACTGCATATACCGCCTGATCCCCTCAGAATTGCATATACCGCCTGATCCCCTCAGAACTGCATATACCGCCTAATCCCCTCAGAACTCCCTATAACGCCCAATCCCCTGAGAACTCCCTATACCGCCTGATCCCCTCAGAACTCCTTATATCGCCTGATCCCCTCAGAACTCCCTATACCGTCTAATCCCCTCAGAACTGCAAATACCGCCTAATCCTCTCCGAACTCCCTATACCGCCTGATCCCCTCAGAACTCCCCATACCGCCTAATCCCCTCAGAACTGCATATAACGCCTAATCCCCTCAGAACTCCCTATAACGCCTGATCCCCTCAGAATTCCCTATAACGCCTGACCCCCTCAGAACTCCCTATAATGCCTAATCCCCTCAGAACTCCCTATGATGCCTAATCCCCTCAGAACTCCCTATAATGCCTGATCCCCTACAGGAGATTCTCTAAGCACAGTCGAGGTCTTCGATCCGATCGTTCGCCGCTGGGAGATGGCCGAGAGCATGTCCATGCTGCGGTCCCGCGTCGGTGTGGTAGTGATGGATAAGAAGCTCTATGCAATCGGTGGCTACGACGGACAGGATCGTTTGGCCACTGTGGAGGTTTTCGATGTCCGCCAGAAGAGCTGGAGTAAGGTGGCGCCTATGAACTGTAAACGCAGGTTCGTTCGTGTGAACTGAAGGTTGGTCACGTCTCAAACTTGGCTGAAATTTAAACACGCCTTGAACTTGGTTTTGCTTGGGTCTGTTGGTGTATTGAGGTGCGGCATCTGTACCAGTCCTAGCTTCTGAGCAAATGTGAATGCTGTAATGCTGATGCTAATTTTTTCATTCTCTAGTTTTTATCAACAGATGAGAGGTTTTGTTTGTAAGAACATATTTGAATGGTACGTTTTCAGACGTGGGAATAGTATTTATAGGCTGCATCATCCACGGTCAACTTTGAAATAAAAGCTAGGGATGTATGCTTGTACTGCACAATTTCAAACTGTGCGCAAATCGGTTCAGAGAAACTACTGTTATTGAACTGAAGAAACGCATCTCGGTACGTGATCTTACGAGATCTAAGGAACTTCCACGGGATAAAATGATTAACTCTAACGGGCTCATTGGGCCACATCCATCATATCGAAAACATTTCGTGAAGTTATTTCGTAGTTTTGTTCAATGAAGAGAAATATGAATATTTATTTCTCTCTGAATGTGTGCAGGTAAAATATTCACGGACAAATTCATCACGAATGTTTTTACACCAACTAAGTTTCGACTCACGAGTATAGAAAAACAGCTACTAAATGACGAGATGTAATTAGAAATAGTCATAAAATTACTGTCTTATTAAATGTTTTATTAAGCAGTGATTCATGAATAATGCACAAAAAGGGCAGTTGCTACGTGTTACCGCCGATGATGTCCATGGAAGGATATACGAGAGCGAGTAGACGCAAATTTTAATGTTTCATTTTTCCGTCAAATCCAAAATGAGGTGTGGAAAAAACTGTTTTTCATCGACCTAACTCTAAACTGCGACGCAATGTATCAAGGTGTCTACTAGGTAGTAAAAAGTAGTAAAAAGTTGTAAAATTTGGAAAGTAGTAAAAAAAGTAGTAAAAAGTAGTAAAATTTTGAAAGTAGTAAAACAAGTAGTAAAATTTGCCTCAGGGTAGTAAAAAATTGAGAAGTAGAATAATTCTCTGAAAATTTGAAAGTAATGTATTTACAGTATAAAGATTTGATTTTAAATTGATTTCTCCCATAATCAGAAATTTGCCTCAGTTTATGGGAAACATTCCTGTGAAGCGGGGTGTAATTTTAGGATTGGAGAACACAAAATAGCAAATGGTTCCACAATTTTTGCGAACGACGGTAAAAATAGTTCATTTTTTCTTCTCATTCAGTCTGATCTGAAAGTTATCAAGTTTTATGATGGAAGGTTCATTTGAGCCATTTTATTATTTTAAAAAATTATCGAGAGAAAACCCTAAAAAACTGCTTTCGCTTTGATACGGTAATCAAGGTTTCATGAGTCGTATAAATATAAATTAAAAAATGTAATACCAGTGGTGATGCATTGTTGAAACACTTCTATTAGTGCGCACTTACATTGAAATACAAGCTTTGGAACTGGAGATATCAGGGATTAATATTGAAAATAAAAAAAGGATCTAAAAATTGTGCATTTACGACTATGAGGTCGACATTTGACATCTTTTATTCTTACGTATCAAATATGCTTATAAACGATCTCGGGAAAAATGAAATAGCCCAGCTACATATTTTCTCGGGGAAGTTTTTCAAGTGGCTTTGATTGAAAAACGTTTGTCAAGTAAACTAATTTATATTTTATTGCAAATTACGATTCCTTCAATGGAAAACATCTTGTGAACTTTTTTTTATATTTCATGAATAAACATTAAATAACTAGCCAACATTTTGGAATAGGTAGTTGTACTTATCACTAAATAGCTACTACATTTTATTGGATTTCAGCTTTAGTGGATGCAGTTGCTCGTGGGATATATGACATAGTTGGCATAATCGTTCTTTTTGTGCACTTGATACTCTAAAATTAGAGTATTTTATTCACAAACGTAAACACAGAAATAAAAATTATAAAATTATTCTCAATTATCTTTTAGACTCCTGCTGCAATTTCAGATGAGTAAGTCCTGAATCAAACTTATTACATTTCGATTCCTCCTAATGAATAATGTTTAATTCACAGTCAAATGTTTGGCTGGTAAAATCTTGATTATCATTAACTTGATGTAACCTTCCAATTCTTATTCAAAGGCAAATATTCTCACACTCCAAGTTGTTGCGGCAGGATAGAAACATTGCAATGACGTCAAAGGAACTTCTCCGCCGTTCATTTATATCCAGAAAGTGTTTTTTTGGACCTGAGCTTGATTGTGAGCAGTATTAGCTTCCTTTGAAAAGACTGGAGTTTATTCTGTCCACTTCGATGTGGGGAAGCAACGATTTACTGTAACTATGAATGTTTTTTTTTCTGATAAAAATTGCTTCTTCGGAGAGCTCAAAGTTTTCTCTTTCCAATGATGTTAATTTATGTCCAAATACTGAAAAATAATGCTATGAAATTAATTTTTTAATACAATGTGTAATCATTTGAACGAGAGTTAAGTTCCTTTGAAGTTCTTTTTGGCAGTCATGGCGATTCAGTTACCTCCAGGATGTCCCCTCAGGGGGATACAATAATTGTATCCATGGGAATTAGCGCTTCCAGGGGGAAGATGTGAGGGCCCGAGCTGAGAGTTAGGTAGGCCCTCTTTTTGTTTAAATAAAAAACTATTTTTTGCTATGTTAAGGACCACCTTTTTCGGCTCTCTGCTGTCCTGTTTTTCAGCACCTGTTACTTTTTTCTTCAACTTTTATCTTGTTTCATGAACTTCTTTTCCAACTTACCGTTACTATGCCTCTTCTGCATAGATTCCGCATTCCCTAATATCCATACTAAATGGTGCCTTCCTCCTTCCTCTTTTCAATACGCTCTTTTTTGTAACGGTTAGGGAGGCTTAAACTAACCTATAATCTAATCTACCTCCAGGATGTCGTCATAGGAGCATGGTGATGCTCCATCTAATCAAAGTTCATTCTTCTACTATACATAGCAAAGTTACATAAAATTTTTGTGATTTGTTCCGTAATATGACATGTTAATAACTTATTTGTTATCATTATTGATCGCAATTAGGGTGCCGCTTTAGATTTTGAGGTATGATAGAAATAGTTCACAAACTCGTATTTCCGAAGTGCCATAGTGTTTGGTCATAATAAAATTCCCTGATAGTCTACACTGCTGTGAAGGGATCTGACAATCTACTAGTTTCCAGTCAGTTTATTTTTCCATATGATGAACTGTTGTCCTTATAATTGAAAGATTTTAATACAAGGTCTTTGCCAAACATTCGTTGGAGTTCATTTAGGACGGGATACCTTGGAAATTTAGGTAACTTTTTTTGCAGTAATGCTTTGGTTGCTGTATTTAATATTAAGGAGACAGTAACGGTTCAAAAAAAGTCTGTCATTTCTGGATGGATTTTTCTGATATTTTCACTTCAGGTGTGAAATGATTCAACGATTATTTAATGATTGATAGTTTTTTTTCGCATCTGCATAAGAATTTTTTTTTTAATACCGTCAAAATTGGGATCCAGGGAAAGTTATTCAAGGCTTACAGTTTTGAAGGTACAGAACCGGCAATTCATTTTTAGATAGCTTACGGATTTATCTAACAATAAGGGCGAGTGGGTTTCCGATAATTTAATTTCTTGAATTTTAGTGATTTAAAAAAAAAATTACTTGCTTTTCTCGTTTTTCTTCTTTTTGTGTCGCAGAATTTTCAAATTGATAAATATTTTAAAAATCGAAATGTCCCTATCGATAGAGTTTGCTAAATCCTATCAAATGATATATTTCCCATTCTTGTACTCTAAAAATATTGGATGAAGAATCATTTTAAAATTGAAAATTGCAAGTGTTCAGAACAACCGTTTTCCTAAAAAAATTGTGTTTTTAATCTAATTTCCTAAGTCATTTTACGTATAAACTCTAGCTTTTTTCGAGCCCTATCGATTGATATAATTGCCATTTCTGTACTTTTAAAACTGTGGGAAAAGATCCACATGAAAAACAATAAATGCAAGTTTCAGAACAGCTGTTACTTAATTTTTTTTTTTTCAAACTAATTTTTTTTGTTTCAATTATGGTGCTGTGTAGCTCTTTTTAAGCTTTTTCGATTGATATATTTGCCATTTCTGTACCTACAAAACTACAGGAGGCAATTAGATGTTTACACAACAAGCTAATTAGCTGAAGACTCAGAGCAGCCAGACTCGAAACAAACACTCGGTTACATCATAATATATCACTGAGTGTTAAAATGTTAGAAGCATTTCAATCAAGGCCATGGATGAACTCTCGTACTATTCCCGTATAGGAATGCCCAAAACTGACTCGTACTGCAGAGGGGAGGGGGAGATCACCCATCCATGGGCGCGCGCCAAGGCTACGCTAGTGCGCGTCTTCTACCCCGTCTATGAGGCGAACCAATACACGTACTTGGGAGTCGATTAGATTAGATCGTTGGATGCGCAAGAAAATTCTCTATAAGATGATTTTAGAAACCGAAAATCATAAATCCTACAGATTTCTATCGTTGCCGTCTCCTTAAGAAAGTTGGAGCTTTTTTGGACCTGTGGTATTGCGTATGTTATTGACTCAAATTACTCATTATAGGCCGATTACTCACATCTGGCCATTTGGACAACATTCATTATGTAAAAAATAGGTGTTAAATTTTTGCTGTTGAAGGTAGTAAAAAGTAGTAAAATTTGGAAATGAAATATCAGTAGACACCCTGTGTATGGACGACTGCAATTTAGGGATCTTGCATAAAAACGATGCTATGCTTCAATTGATGGGTTCAGAATTTCCATTCGCGAAGTACGAGTGTTCTTGAAAAATGGTTCATCATGTAGTTGAGCGTGCTACTCTTACTATGTTTCTTTTCCGCGTCTTTTGAATATGTCACTAGCTCTCATCTTGGCAGCTTGGCACACCTATGACACGTTCCACTCTCACTTGTGATTGGGGGCTGAAGTTTTACTTTCTTGCATTCTAAGTGCCTTATTTCTGCATCACGTCTCATGTCTCCTCCACGCGCCTCATGTCTCCTCCACGCGCCTCATGTCTCCTCCACGCGCCTCATGTCTCCTCCACGCGCCTCATGTCTCCTCCACGCGCCTCATGTCTCCTCC
>JACJUY010005973.1:0-20582 GCA_014220935.1 Platorchestia sp. MABIK | reverse complement strand
TTGCTGGGGTTCTCTGAGGTTGTTGTCTTCGTTTGCTGGGGTTCTGTGAGGTTGTTGTCTTCGTTTTCTGGGGTTCTCTGAAGTTGTTGTCTTCGTTTGCTGGGATTTTGTGAGGTTGTTGTCTTCGTTTGCTGGGGTTCTCTGAGGTTGTTGTCTTCGTTTTCTGGGGTTCTGTGAGGTTGTTGTCTTCGTTTTCTGGGGTTCTGTGCCGTTGCGCTGCAGCGGCTGTGTATGTATGTGTGTTGTAAACTTCCCACTCTGGTACGAGTAAAACAAAGAAACCTATTTTCAAGTTGTACTCGAGTCTAGCTTTTTTTGGGCGTATTTAATGTTTTTGTTGTATTTGAGTTGACTATATGGTGCTAATTCGGCCTATTTTCTGGTCATATTTGAGCAAATTTTATGATTATACATAAATTTATTTCATCACATGCCCTGTGTGATCTATTGTTTTGGTACACTTTTATTTTTTGCTGTTTGCACATCTTGGTACCTCGCTCACACGGTGATCTGTTTTAACTTATTTTTTCACCTCTCGACTGACTTTCTTACGACTCACCGGTTTAAATTCATTCATTAGTGTGCAAAATTTTTAACTGGTTTTCCTGGAAAATGAGTTCCTGTGGATAGGGTTGAAAGATCAATTTAAGAAAAGAAAAACCCCTTAAATGGTAAACATTTCCCTTTCTCATAGCTGCATGGGGATCATTTACGAGTCGGCTGTTTCTGTTAAAATGACATAGCCCTGCTTCTGTTAAATGAGCGTGCCCCGCTGTGTGGCTGGTGGTCGTTTTCCTCGGGGGGACACAACTATTGTCTCTATGGGAAAAAGGGCTCCCAGGGGTAATATGTGAGGTCCCAAGGTAATAGGCCAACCTTAATTGAAGTAGAATAAGTTTTTTATTTTGTTATGGACCATCTTGTTCTGGTTCACTGCTGTCCAGTTTTTTCAACACCTGCTGCTTCCTTCTTCAACTTTAATCTCGTTTCATGAACTTCTTTCTCAACTTCTGGTTTCTCTGCACCTTCTGCATAGATTCCGCGTTCCCTGAAGTCCATACTAAATGGTGCCTTAATCTCTTTGAAACACCTTTGTTGCGGTTAGGGAGACATAAACTAACATCTAATCTAAATAAGGCGGCTGTCACTGTTCAAATGACATAGTGATGGTACTGTCATATAAGCGTACCCCGTTGTGTTGCAGGTGGTCGTTCGTAGCTCCAATGAATGTCTCGCGATCAAGAGTGGCGCTCGTGGCCAACATGGGTTTGTTATACGCCATCGGCGGGTACGACGGATGCAACAACCTCTCCACGGTTGAGGTGTACAACCCTGAGGCTGACAAGTGGGATTTCATCTCCTCTATGTGTGCTCACGAAGGAGGCGTTGGGGTCGGCGTCATTCCGTGTCCCAAGGAGAGATAGACTCCTTGTTGTCAGTATTGCATGCTCTTCGTGGGGAGCGTTGACGAAGAGCAGAATGATTCAAGTGATACTCCAGCGACTGACTTCTGGTAGTGCTATTTTTATAACCAAGATCTGGTAGCTATGATACGAAATCTCTATAACTTTGTAGATCTTACGGCACCTAAAAGAGTGCGTAGCGTAGGTAGCCTATCAAGATTAGGTCGTGAACATTCCTCTGTGAAGTTTAAAACATGCTAATGGATGCAGGTGACTTTGCTAAATTCATTGCTTTGTAATTCTCAAACGACATTCAATTATATGAATTGTCCAGTTGCAATTACTGAGGTTGCACCAGCTCATCACGGTAGCTGGACTGCAATGCCCTTTTAAGGGACGTTTTCTCTCAGCCGTGAACGTTTGGATTCACATCACTAGTTAGACCCGTACCTGGTACATCTGACCCAGCTAGCACATTCCTGCCAATCTTACGTTAAGTGTGCATTAATATTGCCTGAATCTCTTGCTTCTAGTAGCGGCCCAGATATTACTGCTCTTTTATATCGTGTGTCCATAAATGGAGCATAATTGTGGATACCATAACACTTCTTTTTTGACTATAAAGATCGTCTTTTTTAATCTTCAGTTTGTGCTTGTCTTTTATACGTCGATCACACCGTGGAGGTGCTCTCACATCGCTGCTCAGCTGCGGGCGATGTGAGGACATCTCTCAGTCTTGTGTTCTAAACTTTTTAGCTCTCTGTAGTTGGTCTTTAACTCACCAGCTCTTCATGCAGAGAATGATAAACTTTGAAACACGCACTTATTGTTTGTTTTTGTATGATTCTTTGTTCGAATTAAGAGGAATTCTTTTTATTTAGTCGTGAATGCGTTAATGTTATTTGATCTTTATTATGTTTCCGTGTGAAATGTTCTCTGAAATTAGTTACATTTCCTGTTTTATTTCAAATTGATGTTTTAGGAACGGCATTTTTGAAAAATTCTGTAGAACTTATCATATGACCATCGAAATTTTCGAGCGGAGTTATCCCTCTCTCAGAACATCGCTGGGAGAATACACAAGGAGCAGCTCTGGAACTTAGTTGCAGGCTCTCATTTTAACAGCACATGAGGCAGTTTTATTGTGTTGAATTACTCATTTGCGTCACCAGCAATATTTTTTACCGACGCAATGTCGCTCATTTCAACTCGTGTGTTGTTTGTGCTCTTACTCATCTGTTCAACTTCGACTCCTTGTGTTGTCTGTTTTATACTCCTGTCTACAGAGTGAGGAAGTAAATTTAGCTAAATATTTCAAACTACGGTACCCTTCATAAAGGATTTCTGGTTTTAGAATACCTTTATAGCGGCTCCATGAGTTTGAGGTATTTCAGTACTTCCTTGCCCCGTTTAAACCTCAGTCTTCATCGACTTCGTTAGAAAGAGTTTTGGCGTCCTAGTGTAAGTTTGTCCTAATTTACGATTGTTTCGACGGTTTCAGGACCCACTTTAAATTCTGCTGCAGTCTTCCGCATTTATACTGTGGGATCTTTCGATATCTGTGTTATCAAACTCCTGAAGTTATTTTGTCCATTTATTTTATCTGGCCCCCACACTACAAGGTTTCCTTTGGGCACCGTCGCCCATTTCTGTTGCTCCTTGGCTCGCCAACAGTCCGTATCGAGACACCAACCTGCCTTTTGATATTTTCATGTCAACCTTAGCGCGAAGTAAATGAGAAATTTTTTGCTGGTTGGCTTTTTGGGTACTGATAATAAATCAAATACTGGTGTAACTGATCAACCATCGTGAGTTGAAGCGTATATGTCCATTTTCATACATGTTCATCGCATATGTTTTGTACTTTGATAGCAGAGAAAATTTTCAAGTTTGTAAATGCCGACAGATTTATTTCCCACTCTGTATTTTTTTACTTTAAGTGACTATGTTAACTTCTAGAGTAGCACTTTTTAAATGTCACAATATTTAATTATGTAAGATTCTCCATTGTAATCTGTAAGGTACGTACGTCTGTGATTGCAGTGACAATAAAAAGTATTCATCGAATACGTTTTTCTCAATGTACTCGACCTAGCTGAATACTTATTTTATGGTTGCATGAATGTCGGAGAAGTCATTTGTCTTCTTTATTTCTGGCCGTTCGGCTTTCTTCATGTGCTAACTTTCATACACTAGGAGCTGCTGCTACTATGCAGGAGCATCTATCAAATAATCGAGCAAAATGATAAAGGACCAATTTTCTCTAAAACTAAAATTCGCAGTGATTCAAAGTCAGGTAAAAGTCGTCTATCGCAAGTGGTTAAGTGAAATCGTTTCTACGTATGTTAATATTTCAAATGCAAGAGTCTTCTCGTCGAGGAATAATCATTTAGAATGAACTAAGGAAAACGGAATCTATGCGTAAGGTGAATCCCACACAGGGTACTCTGCGCATGGAAACGGCAAGTTAAAAAGAAAGAGGAAGAAAAGACGAAGAACAAATAGCGAAGAAGGCATAAAAACTGGAAGAAGCAAAACGGACACGAAAGATAGAAGTCCCGACGGCCTATCTACAGCTTGTTTCAAAAACTCAACCTCTACACCCTATGACGCAGGCTAAGCCATGTGTCTTAGAACTGAGAGCACCCTTGGCAGCCTCACCACCACTCAAATACAAGATGTGGTAAGAAAAATTATTATTCTTTTTCAAATTATGATGCGGATCCTATGTTCTAACTTTAACCTGCATGCTAAAACCTATTTCTTTTAATTTTTCGAACCAATAAAAATGATCAGATAGGTATACTGCAAAGAAACCAATCATGTTCACGTAAGTTTATATCACAGCCAAACCAAGTCAGGAAACAAAACAGCCTCACCAGTCAAATGAAAAACAATTTCAAAACACCTCAAATCTTGATGTACTTCCGCATATAATACATCGCAAGCCTAGGGCTATTCTTTTTATACAAAAGGGAGAGATTAAACGCTATCTCGTTGGTGAGATCGAGGCAAGGTTGACCTTCGACTCGAGCAGGAGGAGGACACTTGAGCGCGAGCTCGTAATAATGTATGGCCTGATGCAGGAGGTTGAGTTGGTGCATCGCCCGCCCTATGTTGTAGAGGGACTCCTGGCAGTCGCCCCGCAGCTCCCTGTAGCTGTTGAGGAACACCCATGCCTGAGTCACGAGCGTGTTCTTATCAGCGCTGAATTTCTGGCACGCCATGTGGATGTAGGTGAGGCCAAGCATCAGCGACGCCAGTGGGTCCGTCTGGCGTCTCTTGAATACCTTCATGTACTCTGCGAGGGAATACTTGTACGTGCCCGCCACCAAACAGTTGTGGCCGTTCAACATTGAGCATGCCAACAGATCTGGATGTTTTTGTGACAGCCGCAATAAGAATCTGTTGTGCCTGAAATCATCGGCGCGGTTGATCACTTGATTCAAGAGGTTCCATGCTCGAGGAAGTTGTGGGTACCGTACGACTATGTCTCGCATCAAATTGAAGGCGAAATATGAATTGTTGTTCGACATCGAAGCTTGTAGGCAGAGAAATTCAATTTCTCGGCCGTATTTCTTGGTCATCACACGAGAGCCTAGCGCGCCGTACACTAGCAGTTCCAAGTCACTGTACCTGCAACACAAGAAAGGAAACCCAAAGTTAGTCTTATTTTTTCCACCTCACCTCAGAAACAAACTAACAAATGCTCAGTTATCTATTTCTACCAGCAGGTCGAAGAGAAAAAGAGTAATTTTTGATATTCCTAAAGACCGAGAATGAATCAACCCTGGCGCTAAACAGCGTAACACACGCACAATTTTTCATACAAGCATTTCACAATCAGGGCAATAAAAAAATGCCTCTTTAAGACCGGACCACAGCATGTCTTAAGGTATAAATACTTATTTCATAGAAGGCAAACTAAACACACAAACAACCGATGCTGTTTGAAATTAAAACACGTCGAAGAAGTTAGGATGGACCTCTCGTGGCTAATGAGGAGTTGATAGTTACATTCGTCCAAGTTCACACTCTGAGTCATTAAAATTATTTTATCGAGATTAGTTTTCATTCTTACAAAACGAGCGTCACAAAAATCTGAATTCTAAAATTGTAAACGACACAGTTAATAATTGAATCATACTCGCGTGGTTTCAATCGCTGAAATCAAGGGTCCATCGATGATACACTGATAGCCAACATCACGAACAGAGTTCGGGTTTTTGAGGGCTCCCTTTGGCACAGTTGCACACCAAAATCCAACCTACACTACAGTTCTCTTTTTGCCCTTTCACGTCAGCATTTTTGTACTCATTTCCGTTTTCACAACCACCGTCAACAACAAACTAGCGCTGGTATCAAGTTGTCTCCGATACCAAAATTAGGGAGAAACTGCCAATCGGCAGAGCACTCCTAGGAACACGTTAGGGAACAAATTGAAAAAAAATACAATATACGAAAGCTAATTTTGAAAGAGGACCGTTTAGTCCTCATGGGCGTTCAAGGGTTAACCTCGGGCGTGCAGCAGCTCGCAAAAGCACACACGTCTCACCTCTTGCTGACGTGGAGTTTCCTGCAGGCGGTGAGGAAGAGCTGCCACTGATCCCTGAGAGGCACCTCAGAGGCCGTGTACTGCGGCTCAGAGTCCTCCACCGCCTCGCCTTTAGACTGCCGCAGCTCCCGCAGCGCCTCGAGTTTGTTCGACACCTTCTTGTTGTTGATGAGCACTTCGGCCTCGTCTCGTGACCTGATCCGCACGCAGTGTTTGTCCAGCAGCAGCGACGCTGTCGACAAGAACTCATCGAGCTGCCCGCATTCCAGCAGGATAGAGCACCTCCGGTACAGCACCTGGTCACGGCACGGCTTGAACGAATAGACTCACACCTCGGTGGAGGAAACAAGGTAGGGTCATTTCTATGAGGGAAATACACCTCCTCTTGTTCGGTTAGCCAATAGAACGGCTTTATTTCAAACGAACTTTATGACGTCAACATTGCGACATGTTAAGCCAATAGAGGAGCCAGATTGGGGGCTAGCAGAGTTGCCAGATGCTATATGAGCGCTGCCATTGGTTCGTTGCCATAACGTCAGCATTTCCACACAGTCGACGAAAAAAAGACTGGTTTACCCTACCTTGTTTCTTTTACCGAGACTTACACATGCTGCTGTGTGTTTTGATAGTTGTTCAGATGGCCTCTGTGTGTTTTGAGAGTCCATGTTACCAAATTTATAGCTATGATAGGATTACGGGATAATGCACATGAGAACTCCTTAATATTCAATTTCCAATTGGTTGTAAAGCAGTTCACGTATTAATTTTTTGTAAATAAACGGGTTTTCTTTCTTTCTTTCTTTCTGTCTAACAATTTTTCAACGAATTTGTACGAGTTTTTCAACGTATTTGTGTATTTGTTTCAACAACATGGTCTTATGAATCCTATGTTAGGAGATGTCTTTATTTTTTGATAGAAGAGGCTAAGGCAGCATCAAATACACACCTTTAGTGTCGCACAGAAGTTGGAACAAGAATGAAAGGCAAAGAGAAATGACAGTTTTCGTTTTATCCATCGAGTCCACTAGATTCAACATTTCCCTGAGTTTGATACACAGTTTTAAGTTTAATAGATAGTAAGTTTGGCTAGTGTCGTAACAATTTCCCCTGATTCATACAAAAACTGAGTACATTGATAAATATAACTTCGAGAAGACATAATTTTTACCTGTAAAACTAAGATTCGTCATTGTTCTCTTGTGAGGAGGAGCAGAGTACATGAATATTTTTTTATAAATCAGGACTTAAGAGTTTCTAATTACATGACGTTACTTCAGAGGGAAGGAGCTAGAAGTTACCTTGTCTCAAGGTCCTCTGCACGCATGCAAGAGCACGAACAACAAATGTGCGGCGCTTACATTTTCTACAATTTGTCTCTACCTTCACGAGACCAAGATATTAATTCCCACCGAAAAGCATAAGTTTGTTTTCACACAGAGAAAGTCCAAGCAGCAACATGGTCTAGTTTTACAATTTTATGTAAACGCACCTTTACCAGAAATCGTTCCTACTAGTGCCCTTTTTCTCTTAACCCCCTTTATGAGCAACACTATAGCCAGGGATGCAACAATAAACATACGCCCGAGGTCACGAACTGCTGGGGATGCAGCACTAAAAGGTTAGGTTAGGTGTTAGTTTAAGCCTCCTTAACCGTAAAAAAAAGCGTTCCGAGGAGAGGAAGGCACCATATAGTATGGAGAAAGGAACGCGGAATCTATGCAAAGAGCCATAGAAACAGTAAGTTGAGAAAGAAGTTCATGAAACAAGACAAAAGTTGAAGAAGAAACTAGTAGGTGCTGAAAAACAGGACAGCATTGAACCGAAGAAAGGTGGTCTTTAATATAATAAAAAACATTTTATTTCAACAAAAAAAAGGCCTACCTAACTCTCAGCTCGGGCCTTCACGCATTTCCCCCTGGGAGTGTTAATTCCCATTGATACAGCAGTTGTATCCTCGTGAGGGGTGATTCCCACAGATACAACAGTTGTATCTCCTGAGGGGTAATTCCCATAGATACAACAGTTGTATCTCTTGAGGGATAATTTCCATAGATACAACAGTTGTTTCTTCTGAGGGGTGCCACACTACAACTGACCTCGAGACTGCCCTATACAACAGCTGTATCCTCCTTGGGGTAATTGCCATAGATACAATAGAGCTGCAACACTACAGCTTGACCCCCGAGACCCCCAGCACCCACCTGGCAGTCGAGGGGCCGCAGTGCCGGGTCCTGCTGAAGGACCTGCAGAGCTGCAGGCGTGTGCTGCTGCTCTTGCAGGATGGCAGCCAGCGTCAGGCGTGCCCCTGCGTTGTCGGGCGCATACTCCACCACCTGCACGCGGTACGTCGCCTTAGTCGCGCTCAGCAACATGTCTACTCAGCTACTTAACAGCAAATCAAAACCCACAACAGACTCTAGCAACAAATGATACAGAATCTGTGAGAGGTAGTTGGTCTCTTAACACGATTAGATGTTAGTTTAAGCCTCCCTAACCGCTAAAAAAAAGCGTTCCAAAGAGATGAAGGAAAAAGACACCATTTAGTATGGAGATAAGTGAATGCGAAATCTATGCAGGAGGGGCATAAAAACAGTAAGTTGAACCTTAAACAAGATATCGGGTTTCCTACAAGCCAAATAGTCACCAGATCATTTTTCAGAGCAGCTCTTTGCTTGTTTGGATAATTGTTTATTTTTGGTGCTTTATTCGAACCTGTGTCAAGTCTCTCAAGACTTGCACCTCATGTTAAGACGCCCCGACAATCAAGAATAGGGAGTTGTCGTAAATAATTCACAAATAACTGCCCCTCAGAGGGATACAACTATTGTATCTATGGGAATTAGCGCTCCCAGGGGGACAATGTGAGGGCCCAAGCTAAAGGTTAGGTAAGCTTTCTTTTTGTTAAAATAACATCAGTTTTTGTTTTGTTACGGACCATCTTTTTTCGGTTCACTGCTGTCCTGTTCTTCAGCACCTACTACTTTCTTCTTCAACTTTGATCTTGTTTCATGAACTTCTTTCTCATCTTACTGTTTCTATGACCTTTCTGCATAGATTCCACGTTCCCCTAACTCCATACTAAATGGTGCCTTCCTCCTTCCTCTCTTTGGATCTCATTTGTTGAGGATAGGGAGGCTTAAACTAACTAATAATATAATCTAATCACAAATAACTGCCGGTATATCAAAAGATCAACAAAAATTGAAATTCATCTTTGTCACATTTACTGAACTCACACCTCAAACTTACTTCCCACTTACAGCTAGCTCTGTTCAACTAGATCCTACATGAACATCATTACTTTGCTTATCTGAGGTTCTATTCGCAAATAGAGAGCCATGTTCTCCAATTCTGTATACTTTCATTTACATTAAAACAACTAGTCAACTCTTTGTTCTCCCTTCTCCCCAGCACCTTGTAGTAAACCTCTGCATGCTTCCATCTGTAACATAACAACCAGTCAACCCTGTCGATACCAGGGTTGACTGATATAATGGTCAACATAACAACCCTGTCCCCGTCTGTCCCAATAACTTTTGAGCCTCTGCATGCTTCCATCTACAATATGACAACCAGTCAATATAACAACCCTGTTCCACCGCCTGCCCAGCACCTTGTAGTAAACCTCTGCATGCTTCTACCTACAATAGAACCAGTCAATATAAAACCCTGTTCCCCTGTCTACCCCAGCACCTTGTAGTAAACCTCTGCATGCTTCTCCCTAAAATATAACAACCAGTCAATATAAAACCCTGTTCCCCTGTCTACCACAGCACCTTGTAGTAAACCTCTGCATGCTTCTACCTACAATATAACAACCAGTCAATATAAAACCCTGTTCCCCTGTCTACCCCAGCACCTCGTAGTAAACCTCTGCATGCTTCCATCTACAATATAACAACCCTGTTCCACTGCCTGCCCAGTACCTTGTAGTAAGCCTGCACGGCGTCGTCGGAGTTGTTGACTCTGTCGGCAGAAAGCAGGGCCTCTGCGTAGAGGCGCCAGACGGTGGCGGCAGACTTGTGCCTCGGGCACTTCAGCAGCAGCTGCAACAGCGGCAGCGCAGACTGACCGCGCCCCATCGACAGCAAAGCCTCCGCTATGTCCATGAACAAATCGCCGAACTCCTCCGTTGATTTACTGCATGTAAACAAAACTTGTGGATACATGCAACTAGTAAAGTTAAGTAAAGTAAAGTAAAGCAATATGCTAGCGCTTCGCAGAGTAAGGAAACCTTTGCAGACTATACGTTCAACTACTAACGTTTTTCGAGATAGGAGAAACTCTAAGGTTTTGTTTAAAGCATTCAATTGCTTCCCTCTGACAGTTTAATTCTGCTATGAACGAAGGTCTACGCATCAATGGTATGTCTGGAGCATATGAATTAGGACAGTAGCATATTCAAAACAAACTGGTGATTTTATAATGTAGTAGGCATGTCACAATTAAAGAAATAAACTAACTAGGCTACAGTGTAGCAGATTGCTGGGGTTCATCTCGTTCTCATGAAGTAAAAGTGTTGAAGAGGCAAAACCTGACTTTATGGCAGCCACCACAAGGTGGTGAAGACAGACACCTATTTCCCGATGATACAAGGTTGCCAAAGACTAGATCTAACATCAAGATGCCAGCAAAATGAATTTGACAAAAATGTACATAACGCACAGACTTTGGTAACTCGTTTTGATTTTGGTGTTTTAAGTAGTACATAAAAGGAGGATCATTTACTAGCGCAGCAAGCGTCACACTCGACTCGCGCCGAATACAGATTCTTTTTGCTGTCACCAGCAGCAATCCACTGCCGCCTTTGGATGGAGTCGATGTTTCTAAAAAGTTTCAATAGTAGCCTCAGCTTTCAAAGGACTGTCATGCACGTCTAGATATTTATCACGCATTATTCATTCAGTCAGAACAATAAACTTAGGGTTACGTGTCTACAGTAGTGTTCTGGCGTTCCTCTCGCCGAGCAATTTAGCTCGACTAAAAATTACTCCAAGTATGAGCAACGCGACTCGTATCTGCTGTGATATTCTGCTCTAAATTGTACCATAATAGCGACCACAATATGCAGAAGGCAGATATGATCATGTGAGAACAATAGCAAAACATGCAAGACAATGAGATGCGAATAATTCCACGACACAACGTGGAAGATCACACAAAGACAACCCCGAGATGTACTGAAACAGCCACTAACTCCATGATCACGTCCACGACCGGCTCGGCCAGATCAAAAGCGCCGACCATGATGAGGCAAATAGCTAGCTTAGAACGCAGGTCTATGGGGAAGTCCTCCTCCACTGAGCAGATGCAGCCCTCAACGCTGTCCTGTGACGGAGACACTTCCTCCACCTCTCCATCGGCACTCTGGAGTACGTAAAAAAACAGGTCATCAATGAAAACAGTGTCTTATACGCTAATGTAAGTTTCCGCTGCATCATTTTTAGTAGACGCTGCTCGAAATTCTAAGGGAAATCGATTATACATAGACCATCATTCTGGAATAATGTAGTTTAGGTTAGATTGGAAGTTAGCTTAAGCCTCCCTAATAATGTAAGTTAGATTTCCAATGTGACAAAGATTGAGCTGAACTCTACTCATTAGCTCTGGTGACACAACTACTCAACTTTGATATACGAAAACTTGAGCGAGAAATCGACAACTAAATTATTATTTTTTAAATAATTTTTGTCCACTTTTTCTCTGAATGTCACGCTCGACATATAAAACAAGAGGGGAAAATATTCATTACACTATAAAAACAGCAAGAAATAGATTCCAATAGCGAGTACCTTAAGACACCAAAGGTCGCCCTAATAACTAGCTATTGAAGAAACAAAATTCTGTCTGCAAATTTCCCAAAAGGATTGTAAAATTATCTCCAATTGCTTGCATGAGTTGCCAGGTAAAATTAGTTATTGTACGGGATATGATCCCACAAAGAGATAATACCTGCCAACCAAGTTATTTAAAAGCTTGATAATATAATATGGAGAAAACATGCATATGGAAGCAAGTGATGAAACGCGCTAATGACCACGAGGCCACACAAGACAGGCCTCTACACCCTTAATAATTTCTTAGCAAACTTTACTTTCAATTTGATCACCAACACCTTCCCCCCGCCGCCAAGATGAATTATAAGACTCTCATTTCAGTGAACTTGGCACCTAGCTCTTTAATAAATTCATCTCCCCCCTCCTAACAACTCGACTTCCACAACCTCAACTACCACTTTTTTCAATAACGTCTCTCACATCCTTAATCATTCGACTGTCACCTCAGTCGACTGTCACGTGTCTCACGTTCTCAATCCCTCGACTTCAACCCTCAATAACGTCTCTCACGTTCTCAATCACTCGACTTCAACCTTCAATAACGTCTCCCACCTCCTTAACCACTCGACTGTCACCTGAATAAATTCGACTCTGACCTCCTTAACCACTCGAATGTCACCTGAATAAATTTGACTCTCACCTCCTTAACCACTCGAATGTCACCTGAATAAATTCGACTCTCACCTCCTTAACCACTCGAATGTCACCTGAATAAATTTGACTCTCACCTCCTTAATCACTCGACTGTCACCTGAATAAATTAGACTCTCACCTCCTCCAACATCTTAGTGACGGAAGCAGTGAAAAGAACTTCGTATTCCACTTCGTAACGTGAAAAAAACGTTAGCTAGGGACGCCGTAACCCGGGGGTCAACTGTACACGGAATTCTATTTAAACACAACTCATTTCAGACTGCAATAAAGGCGTTAATCTGTCTCCTTTATAAATTTAGAAACAGACAACACGACTAGACACAAGGCCAATTAAGAATGAGCACTAACCTGGGAAGCTAGACCTGCAAAAGCCCATCCCTCCTACAGCCTAATTGCATTCATCCGTTGAACTAACCTGCATGCAACGCTTATTTTAACTCCCACCTCGTTAACAACTCGACTTCCACCACCTCAATTACTCGACTTCCACCACCTCAATTACTCAACTGCCACTTTTTCAATAACGTCTCTCACCTCCTTAATCGCTCGATTCCAACTTTCAATACCGTCTCTAAATGGTAACATGATCCTTACCATTTCGCGTTAATCATTCGATTCCCACCACATGAACAATTCAACCACCCTTTGTTCAATATCGTCTCCCACCTCTTCAAGCCCTCGACTGTCATTGCATAAGTTTGCCCCTCACCTCCTTAATGAACTTGACGCCCGCGTAGGTGGTGAGCACCGACAGCCCGGCTTTGAAGTCCTTCTCAGTGACAAGCACGTCCAGCAGCAAATTGACATCCTCGTGCGTGACATGCTTTGAGTAGAGCACGAAGGCGGTCTCCATGGCGTGTCTCGCGCCGCCGTAGTTCTGCTGACTGAAGTGGATCTTGGCGATCTCCTTCGCAAGCTTCAGGCCACCCTGCACCACACGCTTTGTGTTAAGGTCGCTCAAAACAACCTCGAGTATAGTAAGACAAGTTTCTAGCGCTTGCCAAAACAAGCTCAAGTAAAGTAAAGTAGGGCGAGTTGCTAGCGATTGCCAAAACAAGCTCAAGTAGAGTACAGTAAGGCAAGTTGCTTGCACTTGCTAAAACAAGCTCAAGTAAAGTAAAGTAGGGCGAGTTGCTAGCGATTGCCAAAACAAGCTCAAGTAGAGTACAGTAAGGCAAGTTGCTAGCACTTGCTAAAACAAAAGCTCAAGTAAAGTAAAGTAGAGCGAGTTGTTAGCACTTGCTAAAACAAGCTCAAGTAAAGTAGAGCGAGTTGCTAGCACTTGCTAAAACAAGCTCAAGTAAAGTAAAGTAGGGCAAGTTGCTAGCGCTTGCTAAAGCAAGCTCAAGTAGATTACAGTAGGGCAAGTTGCTAGCGCTTGCTAGAATAAGCTCAAATTTCTTCAACAGGCGCAAAGCGCGTTGTACTTTATGCATAAAAGAATGAATTTTCACATGTTGAAAATTTTCCTAAGAAATTAGGACACATGTTTTCAAAAATAACGGAAAATTGGCCCGCACATGGAAAAATCTGGATGATGAAAAATAAAAGTTAACCTATGCACAGCATGCCGTGAAATGTAAGCACTATTATTCAGATCAAATATGCCTTGGCAGGGAAAGATAAACTTAAGGAAAACAGTAACTCTTTACAAAACCAAATCTCGTCGAGCACTTTGAAAAACACTGGCACTAATTTGCAAATACAATAGCCCCCGCCATACGACATTAATCCGTTCCGGAGTTGGGATCGTTAGGCAAAATCGTTGAATGGCGGGCAATAGCATATCAGCATCTTGGTGACGCGGACCAATAGCAGACCAGCATCTTAGTGACGTAAGCAGTGAAAAAAAACTTCGAATTCCACTTCGTAACGTGAAAAAACGTAAGGTAGGGAACCCATAACCCAGGGGTGCCAGATTTACGCGTGCATTCAATCATACAGTTCTAACAAATATGCGCCAGATTTCAGTTGTTATTTATCTATCCTAATCACTGTGTTGCTAGGAAAAGAACGAATATAATTCTGAAAGAAAAAAAATTCAATTTACGAGCTGTCCACGCTGGTGCATGCAAACTGTACAGAACAGGCGGAAAATATTACCTGGACTTGAAATTATTCTAAAGTAGATTATAACATTTGTAGTAGTTGTAGTATTTGTTAGATTTAGTGTAACCAAATTTTACAAATGCTGCAACAAGGAAAAAGAAATGCGCAAATATTTAGTGAACGAAATCTGGTCACTTAGCCTTCACTCCCTGCAAATCTGGTTCTAACTCCCATTTTGTGAATGTTTAGCTAGCCATTCATTAACACAATATTTATTTGCGGAGTTTATTCCCCTTTTTGATCGCAAAGCCGATGAATAAGCTTGCTTTGGATACGGCGAACCCATCCCGACAATACATTGTAAACTACCGCCGAGCCTACCAGCGGCGCGCCACTTCAGTCACGAGAACGTACGCGTGAACGTTTTGACCACAGTCCGTGAGTGTGAGTGTGACTGACAGAAAAACTGATCGTGTGAAAGCCCCTTGAATGATAAAATGATTCTTACCATTTCTCAATCACTCGACTCCCACCACCTAACAATTCAACCGCAGTTCTCCCCTCAATAACGCCTCGCACCTGCTCAATCACTCAAATGTCACCTGCATAAATGAACTAACCTGCTCATTTTTGAGCAGGGCTACGCAGGACGCACCTTTGCCTGGTCAGGCTTGAGGAACTTGAGCATGTAAGTGTAGCTCCTGAGAGCACGAGCCTGGTTGCCGAGTCGCTCAAGCAGTTCAACACGAGACCAATGATAAGAGAGGGTGGCGGGGGACTGCTTTATGGCGCGGCTGTAGCAGTACACTGCCTGCTCCAGCTCGTCCTGGTCCTTGTAGTACTCTGCCAGCTCCACCCACTTGTCTGGCAGGGGCGACAGAAACGCCGCCATCAGCTGGAACTGCAGTGATTTGTTCTGCAGGCCGCGGTCTTCGTAAATCATCGCCAGCGTCTGAACAAATGCAAAGCACGTTCAAAAATGATTAAATGGCAAGGATGCTAATGGAGGGATAGTTTTTTTTTCAGTTTAACTGCACCATGTGGCTTCAAAATCGTTGATGAATTCCTTTTACATGACAAAATAGGAAACAGTCTGTTGGTTAATACTTTGATCGCAACGTGCGCCACCCTTGGTATACGCAGGGAATATTTATAATGCTGCTCACCGACCAGTAGTCACAAATTCAATTTTGATAAATACTTAATTAATGCTAAATGATAGCATGATCCAATTTATACTTGCAATTTTTAACACTGCTCACACAGCTGACATTAAATTTGAGTATAATATTCAACTCCAGCTTTACCCGCCACAGTCGAAGTGTTAACAAATAACGAAAGATCCATTCCTACAGACCACAAACTGAGATGTAGTGTGCAATGCAGTGACAAAGAAAATAATCAGGAATAGCTCTTCTACCAATGTCATAGAGAGAAGGTCATACTATCACCAGGTATGGCAAGAGTATTCAATAACACGGTAGTTGAAGTGACAAAAAGAAACGATTGACCTCATTATTTCAACACCCAAAAACCCCTGAAGTTTATCATGAATTTTAGCAACACACTTTGCAGGGCAGCGATTACAATTTAAAATTCGCAAAGAACTTCAAAGCACCAGCAATGAACTTCAAAGCACCAGCAACGAACTTCAAAGCACCAGCAACGAACTTCAAAGCACCAGCAACGAACTTCAAAGCACCAGCAACGAACTTCAAAGCACCAGCAACGAACTTCAAAGCACTAGCAACGAACTTCAAAGCACCAGCAACGAACTTCAAAGCACCAGCAACGAACTTCAAAGCACCAGCAACGAACTTCAAAGCACCAGCAATGAACTTCAAAGCACCAGCAATGAACTTCAAAGCACCAGCAACGAACTTCAAAGCACCAGCAACGAACTTCAAAGCACCAGCAATGAACCTCAAATTACCAGGAACGCACTTCGTAAGGCAGGGGTGAGTTGGGGAACTGTCGGATGATCTCGAGGCACATCTTGATGGCCTCATTGGTGTCGCTGTGGCCGACGCAGAGGTTGGCCTGACCCATGAGCGCTGCGAGGGTCGGGTGCAGGCGCGCGCCTCTGCCTCGTCCTCCGCGTCCTCTGCCTCGACGTCGCTGCTGCTGCCTGCACAACCACAACAATGAGTAATGTGTTGCTTGATCATAGGAAAAAATTATATTTTAGAATAATAAACCACTAAATAAATCACAACTAAAAATACTGAACCCCTAAAATCAATGAGAGCAATCACAACTGAGAATATTGAACCAGTAAATCAATGGCAACAATCATAACTTAAGATACTAAGCTGCTAAATCACTGGGAACAATCACAACTAAGAATTCTTAGTTTCTAAATCATTGGGAAAATCGTAACTAAGAATGCTAAGCCACAAAATAACGGAAAGATCTCAACTAAACATACTAAGCAACTAAATAAATGGGAATCGGTCAGGCCATATGGCATTTTCAGACCAAGTTTCTCAGTCCATTGTTTGCACGTGACACTGAAGGACTTGAAGCTCTACTTTCAAGATCATATTCATTCCACTGCTCCCGATTTACAAGGTTTCATTATACCGCTTACATATTGTACTCAATTAGCTACACAAATCAGCCAGCAATGATTGATGAATTGAAAAAATAACGATGTAGCAGACCTATGAAATTGAAACAGTTCCATTTCTGATGCTCATTTTCTTAGCTTCCAAAGACATTTCTAACATATTCCAGCATGTCACGCAATGAAGCACAAACAACACATAGTAACATCCAACTTTACAGTGACATCATTGGAGCTCACATTTGTGGTAACCTCATTGGAGCCCCCCTTTGCGGTAACCTCATTGGAGCCCACCTGTGTGGTAACCTCAATGGAGCCCACCTGTGTGGTAACCTCATTAGAGCCCACCTGTGTGGTAACCTCATTGGAGCCCACCTGTGTGGTAACCTCATTGGAGCCCACCTGTGTGGTAACCTCACTGGGGCCCACCTGTGTGATAACCTCATTGGAGCCCACCTGTGTGGTAACCTCATTGGAGCCCACCTTTGTTGTCACCTCATTGGCCCCACCTCTGCATATCCAGCTCCTCCTCAAATCGCTCAGCAGCAGTTGCTGAAGTAGAAGTAGTTGGATTGACGCCACCACTCTTAGTCTCCTCCTTCACAGGTCTGGAGGAGGGCTCAGGAGCTGCGGAGGCTGTCTCGTCTGCCTCCGTCTCCTCTCCACCCATCATTGCAGTCAACTGAAGCAAGGCAGGCATGAACACACCATCTCAACACTTTGACCACAATGGGCCCCACCGGTGGCAACAGAGGGGATTTTTACAATGCAACTGAGCAGCGAGTAGTCACAAACTCAATTTTCATAAATATTTAATCAAATCAAAATGAGGGCATGATTCAGTTAATGACTGTTTTTCTCAAAATTCCTCGTTTCAATTGTCTTTAAATTTGAGTTGAATATAGAACTTCAGTTTTACCAATTGCAGTCAAGGTGTTACTGATACAAGAAATTTAATGTAGTGCTGGGCAAAATGATGCCAAGGGGATGCAAAAAGCAGATACTCTAGAATTTTATTACCCCTAGAACGCTGAACATGGGTATCATATGCCCTGTGCACCTGACGTAATACTTATCTAGGGTACTTCTTGTAATGTGAGAGTTTCAGTATTCCTTATAGCTTAAGGGTATGTCGAGTCGTGATAGATGGTGGGTGGGTCACTCAACTTCGAATCTCGGATTTTCAAGTAGATACGAATAGGGTACCTCGTACCCATGTTTAACTTTACTGTGCAGCTGTATTAAAGGGTATCATATAGCCATGTTTAGATTTAGCGCTGTGAATTTGTTTATAGTGATGGATGATGTTTTCCTTATATTCATTATTTCTTTTCTATTGTAGGGAGTAATACAGATTTCAGGGTTTACCGAGTCTATAAATGTGATTATTTATACTAGAATATGACAGAAATTCCATACTTAGGGAAGTAGAGACACCAATTGAATGGTGGACAAAATATCGCCAACAACCTAACACAACCCTACCACCACACAAAACGGAATGTCATAACGGAATGTTCACCTCTGTGCCCCTCATAGAGGATCTCCGGCACCCTGTGGAATGACACTGGTGGGGAGAGTGAGTGGGATTACGAAAGAAATCCTTGATGTAATGAAGGACAGACACAAGTGAAATTACCTTTGTGTCCTAAGTTCCAAACACAGCTATTGTAAAGTAGACAGTCCTCTTCATGACTTTTATGCACACTGAGCCATCCGTTTCGGAGAATGGGAAGCCAGAGATAGTAGAATTTTACTATAAAACCAAAATGATGCGGACACATTTGATCAAATGTTTGCACAAAACGGTTGTAGCAGATGGACAAAGTTATGGCCACTATGCTTTTTCTATGGTATCTTGAATCCTGCAGTGATAAATTTCTGAATGTGATGGTATTAACCCCTAAAAAGGAAGTTTTTCACAGAGGAGTTGGCCTTGCAATTCATCAAGACAAACGCTGAGACTAGGCTGAATGTCACAACTCGACTCCGTCAAGTGAGGTTGGCAATTCCACAAGTGTACAACTTGAACCCCACTTACGTTGGTGGAGCTCCAGGATTACCAGCAGGACAGTTCAGAGAAGATGGTGCGCTGTTGTAAGTGCACTTATAACACAGCCAAGAAGGCACGGTTCAGGGGTCACCAATGTAAGAAGCCTGTTTGCCCCGATCACCACTAGGCCATCTGCAACGACTGTGTATAAGCCTGAGTTCAGTTGAAATGTTCAAGCTAAATATCGAAAACCATTATTCTGTTGTGAACAGTTGTTCCATGTCACTTAGTACTCATTAGCAAGTACATTCATAGATTTTAAATATTTTATAACACAGAATAGTCGTTTTTTGTGTCTCTATGAAGGGTATTTTCTCTTTCACTTCCCGACGGTTGGCGCAAAGTTTGTGAGCTAGATCTCCCTGAGATCAGAGGTCATATACCAGGGTTGGCACCTGTCAATTTTGATAACAATCGGCGGTCTAGTTTTTTGTCTGTAATCATTTTTCTAATCTGTTTAGATTTTTCAAAGGATTTTCGTTATTTTCTTACATTTTTCCTACAATCATTTCTTCATACAATTATTAATTATTTGTTGGTTTAATGCAACCTAGATACCTTGAATTTAGTATGTTACAATTACTTAGAATAAATTTTTTAATTTACTATAATGATTTAATTTTCCAAAATAGGGTATAATATACCCATGATTTGCGTTGGCATTGCAAAAAAAAAGTTAAGCGTTCTAGGGTTAAGAGGATAAATTCTGCCCATCTTTCTTATTTTTCATTCCAAAAGTGAATAGAGTAATAGCTACAGTAAGTAAAGAAGTACAAGAGAGAGGGATAATGCCTGGAATTTGACTTGCTCTGCCGCCTTCCATGCTATTGACTACTGCATTTCTACTCGTGTATGAGAGAATGTGTAAGACAGTAAAAGGCTTGGTTGAGCATGCCATCAAAAAATGTTAAAGACTAGGGGTCTATCACCACATTCAAATGGACTAGACCTGCTATTCAAAATATTCCTAGCAAAAACATGAATTAAATGATTTTAGGAGACTATTGGTAAGAGAGTGACAAAAATTCCAGGTTCATTCTGTTTTTCATTTCTTGCTCAGACTCCAAGTCACGTTCTAAAGAGTTTAAACACTTCAAGGTGAGACACATGACATTAACTGCTATGGCCCTACCTTGAAGTCAGAAATTACAGTTTGTAACCTCTAATTTAGACAGCATTTAATTCTTGTAATAGAAATTACTCAAGTTGCATAGACAGAGAAAGAGGTTGTGTAGTATGTAAGAGAATGAACATTTAACATGGTATATGAAATAACTCCCATAGTTTCACCTTCTACAAGAGTGAAATAACTTTTGTACTTCAATTTGAACATGAGTGAAATAACTTTCATACTTTAACTTTTTACATATACCAGGCCTCTCTTCCCTATGGGAGGGTAGCCGACAGCAGGCCACAAACAACACCCTTAGTCATTAGGATGCGAGAGAGGCAGCACTGGCCGCAC
>JACJUY010005972.1:39525-54813 GCA_014220935.1 Platorchestia sp. MABIK | reverse complement strand
GGGCTTGTGGGGCGTGTGGGGCGTGTGGGGCGTATGGGGCGTGTGGGGCGTGTGGGGCGTGTGGACGAATGAATGATTTTTGAAAAGTCATGGAAAGCACTTCACGTGCAATACTCTTGTGTGTAAATAATAATGGCGCGCATTTAAAAAATATCAAATTTAAATCACAAAATTTCAGGATTTGTATCTTTTAATAATTCTTATGCGACCAATTTTCACAGCTCTGTTAGCTGCCGTGTAATAGATGTTCAAAACGATGAAATGACTTTCGCACCACCCTGTAAAAAGACACGTCGGCTAGAGCATCAGGGTCAATATTTTGGTCAAAGAACTTCTTTTGTGCATTGACAAAAACAATTTCTTAAATAAATGGGTTACAGGCATTCGTGATCACAGTTCTGATCAAATCTCCACCATATAAATCGTAGCTGGATTTTTTTGACTTATGCACTCCTCCCTGCAGGTCAAAGACGGCAATGCAGCTGGCGCAACGAGGGGACAAAAGAACTCGACGTGATGTGTGTTGTGTGCAGTAGCACAACACACAGCACAACACACAGCACAACACACACAGCACAACACACAGCACAACACACACAGCACAACACACAGCACAACACACAGCACAACACACACAGCACAACACACAGCACAACACACACACAGCACAACACACAGCACAACCCACACAGCACAACACACACAGCACAACACACAGCGCAACACACACAGCACAACACACACAGCACAACACACACAGCACAACACACACAGCACAACACACAGCACAACACATAACACCAGCACAAGCATCACCAACAGCTGCTCAGCATCACCAACAGCTGCTCAGCATCACCAACAGCTGCTCAGCATCACCAACAGCTGCTCAGCATCACCAACAGCTGCAGCAGCTGTTTGTTTTCACATAAGACATCAAAATTAAGACATCAAAATTTGAAAGAAGCTCACCTATTTTCCTTGACGGCAATTATGATATGTTTATTCTTTGCCAGAGTTGCCAGAGTTGCCAATATTGCCAGGGCTGCTAAAGTGGACGGGATTTTCAGGGCTGCTAGAGTTTCCAGATGACAGGGTTACCAGGTGACAGGGTTACCGGGTGACAGGGTTAACAGGTGACCGGGTTACCAGGTGACCGGGTTACCAGGTGACAGGGTTACCAGGTGACAGGGTTACCAGGTGACAGGGTTACCAGGTGACAGGGTTACCAGGTGACAGGGTTACCAGGTGACCGGGTTACTAGGTGACAGGGTTTCCAGGTGACAGGGTTACCAGGTGACAGGGTTAATAGGGTGGCCAGGGTAGCCAGGCGATATGGTTACCGGGTTGCAAGGTTGCCGGAGGCCAGGGTTCCAAGGTGGCCAGAATAACAAGAGTTTCCAGGTACTGGTGTTGACAGGGTTGCCGGTAAACTTGTAAATAATATTTTGTGTTCGTAGACAATGCTCTAAAAAAAAGGGTTTCGATCAAGATAGTAGCGATCACATCGAGAACTTGAAAGAAATTTCTTTTCTTTCCTTGCTAATTTAATACAAGCACTAGTACCAATGTTGATACCAGTGCCAATGTTGATACTAGTAACTATATTGAAACTTGTACCAATGTTTATACTAGTACCAGTGTTAATACTTGTACCAATGTTGATATTAGTACCAATGTTGATACTAGTACCAATGTTGATACTAGTACCAATGTTGATACAAGTACCAATATTGATACTAGTTCCAATGTTGATACTAGTACCAATGTTGATACTAGTACCAATGTTGATACTAGTACCAATGTTGATACTAGTACCAATGTCGATACTAGTTCCAATGCTGATACTAGTACCAATGTTGATACTAGTACCAATGTTGATACTAGTACCAATGTTGATACTAGTACCAATGTTGATACTAGTACCAATGTTAATACTAGTACCAATGTTGACATAAGTTAGCAATTTCCAGTTTTTGTTGCACTGTTCGTAGAATAATATTAAAATTTTTATAAATAACTTACAGTTTTAAAGGAACTTCCCTAATGCTCCTTGGAATGCTTTTTGTGTTTATTTTATACGAGATTGAATGCGAATGCGTAAAAAACGCGAATGTGTGATTGAATGTGAAGATGTTGTGAATGTGATTGTGTATCCTCATTATGTAACAGTGTGTAAGATTGCTCATGGGGGAACTTATCTTGAAACCAATATATTCAAATGTACAGTGAGGCAAAATAACAAAACTCGTTGATCAAATCGCCAGATTCCACATTTTTAGAACGCGTACAATTACAAAAATTATTCTATTCATAAACAATAGCATAAAAAGGTTAATAACTTATTTAGAACCCGTAAATATTCTATAGAAAAATATGTAGGAACATGCATAATCAATAAGTGAACAAGAGTTTACAACACATTCCAAGATACACATACATTAAAACTTCGTTGCATAGCCATTATTATTAATTTTGGCTTCGAAACGAATAGAGTAATTCACTGCCAGCCTTGTACAAGTTTCGGGTGTAATCTTATTCCATTCTTCAATGCAAATTTTTTGAGTTCAGTGATGTTATTGGGACCTCTCTTCTCAATCTTCAATTTTAATTCTCCCCACAAATTTTCGATCGGATTCATGCCCGGGGATTGACGTGGCCATTCTAAAATGTTTATCTTCTTCATCCTCAACCATTCCTTGGTTTCGTTTACAGCATAAGGTCTCTAAGCTACAGCCCGCGGGCCAAATCGGCCCGCTAGGGTGATTAATCCGGCCCGCGACAGTACACAATAGTAATTGAACTAGCGAATTTAGCAAGCGTATGTTCTCTCAGGGCGCGAATTCGGCGACTAATCTAGAAATTATAGATAATGGTAGGAAAACTGAAATGGTTTAAGCCCTCTGAACCTACTGAAGTGATCTGCATGGCCCTACGACTGGAAAGTTTGGAGATCTCTGGTTTACAGTATGCTTTGGGTCGGTGTTATGTTGGAAGGTCCATCTACGTTTCAATTTTAACAAACGAGCTGAAGGTAGGAGTTGCTCTTCCAATATTTCACGATATTTTCTGCCATTCATGGTTCCTTCTATGATGTGAAGTTCACCTACCCCTGACGAGCTGAAACATCGCTACACCATGACTAAGCCACCACCAAACTTAACAGTGGGTATGGTGCGCATTGGTTTATAATCTTCGTTTTTTGCGCTCCTTCTCCCAAATAGTTCGATTTTGGTTTCATCTGACCACAGTACTGAGTCCCAAAACTATGCAAAACGCTACTCAAATTGCTAATATTCAGCATGGCCTTGACGTGACATTTCTGGAGAAGAGATGTCTTACGAGGGGTGCGGGAGCGAAGACATTCACGTCGTAGTGTCCAACTGATCGTGTGTTTGCTGGCTTCGATCTCAAATGCCTTGAGATCATCCTTCAATTTTTCACGAAAATTTTAAGGCCTTTGCATAACTGTTCGGACCAATTTTCGAACAGCACAGTCGTTAATCTTTCATGGACGACCAGTTCGAGGCTTGCTGAGAGTCGTACTCCGATATTTCCACTTACTTACTATGGTTCTAACCGATGCTATAGGAACACATAGTTGTGCACATATCTTTCGATATCCCAGACCTTCATTAAGGCCCGTCCACACTATCAAACTCTTCGTCAATCACAAGCGCACCAAAACGCGAACAAAAACACAAACTTCTCTGAATCGTGTCCAGACTACGTGTTCGTCTGTGTGAAGTTGTTCGCGATCAATCTGCATTTTCAACTTCAGTTCAGACAGTGTTTCTTTTAATTAAATTATCAACAATTAAATTTAAACCTACTTACATATTCAGTCATAACTGAATAACATGGGACAACAAAAAGTTACCTAGTTAATTTAGGTTATAAATATCCATGCCGTCCTACAATTTACTATATTTGCTTCAAAAACACAATTAAAACGATAGAGTAAGAAAAAAAACATAGAAACCAAGTAATTCACTCGCAAAACCACCTCTCACAAAACATAAACAAGCTAGTGTTCACTGTTTCCACGAAAGTTCGTGTTCGGAGTTTTCCAACAGGATGGAAAAAACAAACACAGCGAAATCTGGCAACTTTTCATCTGTGTTCGTGTTCGCGGACTGCCGACAAACACAAGATTCAGCCAAAAGATTGATAGTGTGGACGGGCCTTTACGGAGCTCCACAATACGTTCGCGAAGGTCTTGCTGATGTCTTTATTCTTACTGATGCTTACGACCTTTCAGTACGAGAGATGCTGTACCAATGACACGTTATTGGAGATGAATACTGGCGAAAGTTCGGTTGCCAAGTCGTGAAACGTATTAAAACATTCTGGAATAATTTTAATACATTTACAATAATTACAATACTTTTAACGTACAATACCGAGAAAAACGTCAGGTATTGTAAACTTGTGTTCACGTTTTTTATACATGTTCCTATATATTTTCCAATTAAAAATTTGGGGCTTAGAGACATATATTATTAACCTATTTGTACTATTATTCATGTATAGTCTCCAAGCTGTCTCCCTACTACCATACAGCGAGAATTGACGGAATATTAGTTATTGTTTGACAGGATACTTAATTGTTGCTGCTGTGTTTATCTTAGATTGAAGTTTTTTGGTCTATAGTTCCTTGAAATAGATTCACCGTAGACGCTCGCTGCACGACGTAGATGCTGCCCGATTCTGGAGACGCCCAATGCACGATATAACTTTAGTGTGGTCGCCCGAAGCACCACGTAACACTTAACACTGTAGTCTTCGAAGGTGCTGATTAGCTGATATTCACCCCCGTGCGTTCCTTTCCGCAGACCCTTCTTATTCTCGGTTTCTTATTTATATGGCTGTTTCTTCTTCTCGGCTTCTTGTTTCTCTGTAGTTTTCTTGATTGCCCCTCCAGTTATTCTACTCCGCCGTGCTGATACACTGTGGTAAAATTCAGGTTTAGACTTCACCAGGTCTTCTTCACAATATTCTTTACTTCTTCACTGTCTTCTTCACAATAACGATTTTCTTCACAATCTGCTTCAAGTCTCCACAATTCTCTTCACAATGACGATTTTCTTCCCTTCTTCTATAGGTTTCTTCCACCACTTGCTAGCCACACATACTGGCCACCAGTGTGTGCCCCCGTGCGTCTTCGCTCGGAGGGTTATAGATTACAACTTAATTGGCGGTCTGTTTGCTGTTGGTGGTAGGAGAAGCGCGGCCCAAATGCGCCTGTGCCTGAGTGACCAGCGCTTGTACGTGGGGTAAAGTGGCGCACATAGAGTAAAGGGGGGCACATACCTCACACAATTTTCGTAATTGTACGTGGTTTAGAAATGTGGAATTTGGCTATTTAATCAACGTGTTGTATTATTTTGTCCCTCAATGTATGTTGTAACTATTTCAGAATTAACAATTTTTATGAAACAGATTTTCCATGGTTTCATTTTTACATTCCAACTAATGTCTTCATTTAATTGGAATTGTCAGGGGTTGCCTGGAGACAGGGTTGCCTGTCACCTGGAAACCCTGGCAACCCTGTAAATCCTGTCAACTGTAGACATTTGCCTTCTAGGTAGCATATAGCTCATCATGAGCTGTGTAGTTTGCTAAGTAAAGGATATGTATACTGCTTGGTAAATGTTATATGGATTGCTAAATTACATGTGCTTACTGACTGATGTAGGGCTTCGATACATGGATAATGCAAAAAGGCTGCTGGTAATCTGCGAGTGACATAGATTTTCTGAAAGAGTACATGGCCTACTCGTGGTATATAAACATAGCGAAAATATATGTACGTATGTACATAGTTGAATGTTCAGCGGTATTTATACAGATGAAGATCCAGCTTTTCGTAAAGAATTTTGCCCGGGGTATATGTATTTCATACACTCAAATGCATTTAATATATTGTACTCTTTAAAATTTACAAAAGGTTAATTAATGGATAATCTTAACCAGTTTCGACCTCAATGTATTTGTAGCCGAAAAAAATCGCATTTATGACTTATTTTGAATTTCATGGCTTACGCTTTACGTGGCTACCTGTTGCGCTTGTCACCGTATTTCTCTCAAGCTCTACCCAACACTGAAAAAATATTTAAAAAAAAACATATACTTAAAATGTTTGAGAGTTCAGTCACAGGAATTTGGGCCGAGAAACTTCTACGTGATACTTTGATCTCGTATATGTATTTAAGTGGTATATTTATTTATTTATAGAGATATTTATTTATTTATAAGGTATATATGTTCATTTATTAGAAATATATACATATATTTAAAAGGAAATGCGGTTGTAAATTTAAGGTGGACTGGTAGTGTGGTGCACTCCGTGCTCATTATACAGGGATATGATTTGTTTGACTCATATTGTGGCGCTCATATTGTGGCTCATAATGTGACTCATGATGTGACTCATAATGTGTGACTTACACATAATGTGACTCATAATTTGACTCATGATGTGTGACTCATAATGTGCGACACATAATGTGACTCATAATGTAAATATTAATGTGAATATTAATGTGACTCATAACGCATACTGTGTGCTTTTTGGCGTCTGGTTCATGTTTTTTTATAATTCACACGCCTGGTTGTGGTTCAAAAGCCTGGTTGTGGTTCACAAATCAGGTTGTGGTTCCTAAACCAGGTAGTGGTTCAAAAACCTGGTTGTGGTTCACAAACCTGGTTGTGGTTCACAAACCTGGTTGTGTTTCACAAGCCGGGTTGTGGTTCACAAACCTGCTTGTAGTTCACAAACCTGGTTGTCATTCACAAACCTGATTGTGGCTCACAAGCCTGGTTGTGGTTCACGAACCTGGTCGTGGTTCACAAACTTGGATGTGGTTAATCAACTCTAGTCACGTGAGTGCTCGATGATCGAAGCTTGGAATACGGAACGAACGCGTGAATTTGTAATTAGAGGGCAAATATGCAGAGTGTCCTAACCCACAAATCAGATGTCAAAACTGGAGAGTAGATAAAGTTATAATTTCACCTCATAGTGGCGTAGATGTCTTTCAGGCAGAGTGGCCTAGTTCCTAGTTCAGTTCCTAGTTAGTAACTTGGCTAGAAAAGCCAGTTTGGCAACCCTGCGATGAACACCTCGCCACTAACTTGAGTGTCCTCAAATTCTGTGTTACGTGGGTTAGGACACTCTGCATATTTGCTCTCCAATTGTTTTCGGATGTAAAAATCATCGAACTTTTGAACCTAAGAAACACAACGACACACTACGAATTCATTTGTTGCATTAAAACTTCAGATATTTCTATGTCTGCTTTTCACAATAGGCCCCTCCTCAATTTCATAAAGTTTTTTACGACTAACTCCAATCGCCAGGCAAGTTCATTTATGACAAACATGAGTTGCCATCAACTAAGTTGCCATTAACTGAGTTGCCATCAACTGAGTGACCTTCAACTTAGTTGCCATCAACTTAGTTGCCATCAACTTAGTTGCCATCAACTGAGTTGCCATCAACTGAGTGACCATCAACTGAGCTGCCATCAACTGAGTTGCCATCAACTGAGTTGCCATCAACTAAGTTGCCCTCAACTAAGCTGCCATCAACTGAGTTGCCATCAACTGAGTGACCATCAACTGAGCTGCTATCAACTGAGTTGCCATCAACTGAGTTCAGCACATGTATTAAGTTTCATGAGCTTGTACGTTGCACAAGTTGCATCTCTCTAGTTTTATTCACTCACTGATTTGTTCAGAGACCATTTCATTCCCTAACCTAATTGAATTTATTCCGTAATTCCTTAGGTTATTCATTCACTCATTCATTCATACCTTACATTGATCTATTCATTCACTATCACGTTCACTCATTGAGTCATGCCATACACTGATTTATTCATTCACTAACATGTCCATTCACCGATTTTTCATTCATTGAATGACCTATTCAGCTACAGATCCATTCATTATTGACGGACTTTTTTGTTTCCGATCAAATTTATTCCTAAATACAAGTTTTTCATTTGCTGACCCTTTCAGATTTAATAATCAATTCTCACCTGCAAGCAGTTGATAATATTTACTGTCAGTTTCCTACCTTTTTCTTGTTGCTTACAGACTTTTACCTATCTACAAGCTTTTTATTGAAGCCTAACCTGGTACGGTTGTTGAAATTTTTCAATTGACTTTATTTCCTTTAATTCCAAAACACTTACCTACTACTTCTATTCACGGGGATATAACCTAACCTAATCTAACCTAACCTAACGTAACCTAACCTAAGCCACCTAACTATGACTATCCATGAGAGATTTGCTTAGCTTCATCTTTCAAAATAAATGACGAAAAAAATGGCATTTATGCGTCTTAACTCTACTAGTACGAACTAAGACTTTCAAATGGTAGCATAATACGTACTAATTGATTTCACACTTACTTATTGACTTCCTCACCTATGAATTCGTACTTTAACTCGTTTGTTTATAACCATATATCTTCATTTTTGTTCGATTTCACGGATTTTCAAACCATCCCCAGCAGCAACTTTTTTTTACTGAAGACACGGGCATTTATGTACGCTTTTAAACTTCCTTTAAATGTTTTCATATGTTGACAATTTTAGCACAGACAACACTTCAGTAACAACGCAACACATGCAACTGTAGCGTAATACATTCAACTGTTGCGCAATAACTTCAACTGTTGCGCAATACATTCAAATGTTGCGCAGTACATTCAACTTTAGTGCAGTACATTCTACTCCTGCGTAACACATACAACTGTTGCGTAACACATACAACTGTTGCGTAACACACACAAAACTGTTGCGTAACACATACAACTGTTGCGTAGCACACACAACTGTTGCGTAACACAAACAACTGTTGCGTAACACAAACAACTGTTGCGTAACACACTCAACTGTGGCGTAACACATACAACTGTTGCGTAACACACACAACTGTTGCGTAACACATACAACTGTTGGGTAACACACACAACTGTTGCGTAACACATACAACTGATGCGTAACACACATAACTGTGCCGTAACACATACAACTGTTGCGTAACACGCACAACTGTTGCGTAACACATACAACTGTTGCGCTGCAAGCTCTTCCATCTTTCGATTTTGGCGCCGCAGTTGCGCCTTCCTACGCCTTCAAACTGAGCTCTATTTTAACTGTGAACCTTCAGATTTACAGATAAACGCTAGTTTTATCAATGTCGTTTAACTATCCTACCTGAATGCTCCAAGGACTTCGACTACCATGTAGTAAACTTCTTTAAATGGTAGTAGTAATAGTAGTTAAGGGCTTGCTAGAACTTTAGGATAAACTTCCTATGTAATGTCAATACATACATGCATGTTGGGGTTAACCTGCCAGACCGCAGTAAATGTACCCTGCCAGTAAATTGTACAAACAATGATAAGATTGTATTCTAGATCAAGCTATGAAAATTAGCTCAGGTAATCATCTTCTGCTTCTCTGCAACTCCTTTTTTTCTTCCTGATCGAAAACCACATTCAAATACCTCTTCTGCGCAAAAAACCTAAAATGGCGATAATTTCGACAAAATGAATTATCGCTACTACGAAAACGTGAAAACGTTTAGGAGTCCAGCAAATTCCTATAGCACGCCAAGATATGGCGTTAACCTTACTAAACCGTTGTGCGATTTATTTCGTAATTTCTGAACCTGCCGTTGAACCGCTGTACCTAATATTCGTTTTTTTTTCTGCCTAATACGTAGAATTAGTGCATCACAAAATAAAAATAACCAAACAATCGCAGTCAAACCTCATGCTAAATCAATTGTCGTATGCATTTTTTTAATTCCAAACATTAATTGGATGGCGCTTTCATTAAGCTTTGACAAAGTTTATGTGAAAATGAGTTTGTGACTATTGGTCGGTCATCAGCATTATGAAAATTTCCTCCGTGTACCATCGGCGGCTCACAAGACCTTGACGCTCTTGTATTCCTCTTTGAGGTGGACAAAATGGGCGTGGGGGAGAGATATGTCCATATTCCCGTTAGGAAGCACCACGGATTAGAGGCTTTTGCACGAGCCGTCGATGAAGAGTCGCCACACTTTGGGGTTAAGGGGAATTCCAATTGCCTCTAACAGACCGGTCATATTGTGGCAAAAGTAAAGCTCATCATGACGAAAGAAATCGACTAAAAAATAATGATGACGCTTTCTCTGACCTGATATATGCACGCTCTCATCTAGTAAAGTTCACTGCTTTAGTCTTCTTTAGTTATTCTTTTGTTATCAGTTGCATCCCTGAACTCAGGATCAGGGTCTTCATGTTTTTCTGAACTATTTTCCATGTTTAAACACTGCTGCTCTCTCTTAAGCCCATATTAGACGGTGGCAAGAAGTGTCAGGGGTGTTCGCGGCATCGCCTAGCTCCACCGATTTCCTCTCTAAAGGGACTTTCACACGATCTGTTTTTGTCAGTCACACTCACAGTCACAGCTCTTCAACACCATATTTGGGCATGCGTGCTCTCTTCGCTCCCTATTCGGCACTCATTGACGGCTTGGTTTGACTGTCGCTTTGCTCCTGTTTGCGTGTCAGTGTCCGCCGATGAGGGAGTATAGATGGAGGGAGCATAGTCGACTGAAAAGAGAACCAGTTTTTGAGATTTCGCTCATGTCTGTGTTAACCAATAGCGTTCTCGCTACTGTGACGTCAGTTACCTACAGACTACGGTGGAGTACGCACACGCTCGCTCAATGCTCCTTTAGCTGTTGAGTCCATCGCAACTGGGCATTTCAACCCAGATCTTAGTTTTCTAAGAAATATCTGAGTTTTGATTTGGGTCAAGTCAGAGTTGCCAAGTTATACACTTTTTTCCGGACATAATTCCTGAGCTTATATCTTGAGAAACAAAATTTGATTGTTGAAATTGAAAGTATTTTACATTCCAAGCAAAGTTCAAAGTCTATGAAAGAATTTCAGTGTCAAATTTCAGATCGCAAATAAATTGACCCCAGGAATCATGGGATTAACCCCAGAAAATATACCCACGATAATAAATTTTAATTTCGAACAATAAATTTTGAATGAATCATTTTATAATAGTGTAAGACATAGACTGATGATAAAATGTTTTTTCTGCATATTCCTTAAATTTAGTACGAAATATTTCCTTGACGTCACCGGCAGGCCGCAGCCTAGACGGTTCAAGAAACAGTTTGTAAAAGTACAGAAATTTCTCGAGATTCCTTCCCGACTCGTGCGCTGCCAAAACACAAAAGTTCACTAACTTCATTCACTTGTAACTTTCGAAATAATGCACCTATCGAGTTCAAATTACTCTAAAAAAAAAGAAAGAAACATTGTTAAGAGAAAATCGTATATGCTAAAATTCCTTTAACATTTACAGACAACAGGGAGCGAAGTTCCCGTAACCCCTTAATGACATGCAGATTTTGTTGATGAGCCTCATTTTGTCTCTCCTCTAATTTCTAAACTATTGCACCTATAAACTTCATATTAGTTTTAATTTGAACATCAATTCATTTTACATGCTGAAATGTAAGACAAAACTCTTTTACGTTTTTCGGGACGACAGAGAGCGAAGTTCCCGTAATCCCTCAATGCGAGACAGATTTTTTTGACGAGCCGCATTTTCTCTTTACGCTAATTTCTAAACTGTACCATCTAAAAACTTCAAATTAGTTTCAATTTGTAGAGAAAATCATTTTCCACGCTAACCTGTATGACAAAACTCACATACGCTTCCTGGGGGGACAAGGAGCGAAGTTCCCGTAACCCCTCAATGGGAGACAGATTTTTTGATGAGCCGCATTTTGTCTCGACTCTAATTTCTAAATTATAGCACCTAAAAACTTCAAATTAGTTTCAATTTCAACATCAAGTCATTCTCCATGCTAAAATGTAAAACAAAACTCTTATACGTTTTCTCGGGAGGCAAGGAGCGAAGTTCCCGTAACCCCTCAATGGTCGGTCGATTTTCTCGTAAAATCGCAGTTTGCGCAACTACTCATTTCTAAACAATTGCACTTACATGAAATGTCGAAATTCTTCAAACAAATGATATTAGTGTTATCAAAATGAGGAACGAGGTACAAACATGCACGGATGAAAACATACGTCAAATAAAGTTGTTACATCTGTGACAAATGGTTTTCATCGATGATTTCCTTCTCATGGCGACAAACACAAAACTCTCAATGTATACTGATGACATGTAAATTGTCATGACAAGTTCAACAGTGGATTTGAAAGAAGCACAAGCCAACGCTGAAAACCTTCTAAAAAATCGGAAATTGTGGTTTGACCATAATGGCCTCAAACTTAACGCAAGTAAAGCGCAATGAATTATTTTTGGATCACATAACGCGATCAGAAATTTACCACCATTCACGCTAACATTTGGAGACGATAAAATTGAGCCAGTAAATAAGGGAATGTTTGGTTCGACAAAAAATGGCTTCAAATCACAAAAAGAAACAATGTGCAACAATCAACGAAATCATAATGTTCTTTCATAGCATTAAGAACACACTTGACGAAAAAACTAATTTATTAGTAATTCAGTTTTTAGTTTTAAAGCGTCTGAACACTGCAATCGGGTGTGAGGAGATTTACCTCAATAACGTCAAAAAGAATTACAAAAATGTATCAACTTCGCAGCCAAAGTGGTATGCAAAGGAAATTTCAATAAATTCGATCATGCCACCCCTCTTTTAAGAAAACTTGACTGGACCCCAATACCGAACAGATTCATGATCCAAAAGCTCAATATTCCTTCCAATATCTCAAACAAAAAACTAAATCGGAGGAATAGTATTTTTGTACCGTTCATCTAACGTGGGACATATAGCTCTCAGTTTCTGGAGCTCTTTTGTGAAAAAATCTTCCCTAACATTTAAAAACTGTAAAACTGTAAAAGAAATTCAGAGTAAATGGATCACGTCATCTTGCATCTCTGCTGTAGGACATGCAGCACTTCGGTGCGAATTTTCCACTTACCTGAAATTTTGATTTTCCTTTAAGTTTCTGATAGAAAATCAGTAATCATTTCTTTTTACGTTCGCTAAGTCATTCTATTATTGATCTTAATTATTTCTGTGGACCATAATGAGCAACCTAGAAGTTGAGATTTCGGCTGACCTGGGTTGATTAGGGAATTTAGCATTTTGTTTATTTTTATATTCATTTTCAATGCGTACATATATTAATATGTTAACTTTTGTGTGTTTGCTTACATGTGTACCCTCGCACATGCATGGACATATCTGTGCGTACCCATGCATGTATATATATATATATATATATATATATATATATATATATATATATATATATATATATATATATATCTATTTACATAAATATATGTACATGTTTCTATTTCTATCTTTTTACGCGAAAACACTCCGGTTAATTTATTTTATTGCATGTGCGAAATAATTAAAAAATAGAGGGCGTTTCTGTAAATAGGAAAAATAAAATACAATTTGAAAAATGAAATAAAGTGCAATTTGAGCATTTAAATCATGGAAAAATTATCTTTCTGTCTGTGTGTTGAACGTGCTATGAGTGCTGCATGCCCTGCGTGCTGCATGACCTATCGTGCTGCATGCCCTATCGCAGAGATGCAAGATGACGTGATCCATTTACTCTGAATTTTTTTACAGTTATACAGTTTTTGGTATGTTAGGGAAGATTTTTTTCACAAAAGAGCTCCAGAAACTGAGAGCTGTATGTCCCACGTTAGATGAACGGTACAAAAATATTATTCCTCCGATTTTGTTTTTCGTTTGAGATATTGGAAGGAATATTGAGCTTTTCGATCATGAATCTGTTCGGTATTGGGGTCCAGTCAAGTTTTCTTAAAAGAGGGGTGGCATGATCGAATTTCTTGAAATTTCCTTTGCATTCCACTTTGGCTGCGAAGTTTATACATTTTTGTAATTCTTTTTGACGTTAATGAGGTAAATCTCCTCACACCCGACTGCAGTGGTCCAGACGCTTTAAAACTAAAAACTGAATTACTAATAAATTAGTTTTTCGTCACGTGTGTTCTTAATGCGATGAAAGAACATTAAGATTTCGTTGATTTTGTTCCATATTGTTTCTTCGTGTGATTTGAAGTCATATTTTGTCGAACCAAACATTCCCTTATCTACTGGTTTAATTTTATTGTCTCCAAATGTTAGCGTGAATGGTGGTAAATTTCTAATCGCATTTTGTGATCCAAAAATAATGCATTGCGCTGTACTTGCGTTAAGTTTGAGGCCATTATGGTCAAACCACAATTTCAGCTTTCTCAGAAGGTTTTCAGCGTTGGCTTGTGCTTCTTTCAAATCCACTGTCGAACTTGTCATGACAATTTACATGTCATCAGTATACATTGAGAGTTTTGTGTTTGCCGCCATGAGAAGGAAATCATCGATGAAAACCATTTGTCACAGATGTAACAACTTTATTTGACGTATGTTTTCATCCGTGCATGTTTGTACCTCGTTCTTCATTTTGAAAACACTAATATCATTTGTTTGAAGAATTTCGAAATTTCATGTAAGTGCAATTGTTTAGAAATGAGTAGTTGTGCAAACTGCGATTTTACGAGAAAATCGACCGACCATTGAGGGGTTACGGGAACTTCGCTCCTTGCCTCCCGAGAAAACGTATAAGAGTTTTGTTTTACATTTTAGCATGGAGAATGACTTGATGCTGAAATTGAAACTAATTTGAAGTTTTTAGGTGCTGTAATTTAGAAATTAGAGTCGAGACAAAATGTGGCTCATCAAAAAAATCTGTCTCCCATTGAGGGGTTACGGGAACTTCGCTCCTTGTCCCCCCAGGAAGCGTATGTGAGTTTTGTCATACATTTTAGCGTGGAAAATAATTTTCTCTACAAATTGAAACTAATTAAAAGTTCTTAGATGGTATAGTTTAGAAATTAGCGTAAAGAGAAAATGCGGCTCGTCAAAAAAATCTGTCTCGCATTGAGGGGTCACGGGAACTTTGCTCTCTGTCGTCCCAAAAGACGTAAAAGAGTTTTGTCTTACATTTCAGCATGTAAAATAAATTTATGTTGAAATTAAAACTAATTTGAAGTTTATAGATGCGATAGCTTAGAAATTAGAGGAGAGACAAAATGAGGCTCATCGAAAAAATCTGCCTTTTATTAAGGGGTTACGGGAACTTCGCTCTTGTTGTCTGTAAATGTTAAAGGAATTTTGGCATATACGATTTTCTCTTAATAATGTTTCATTCATTCTTTTGAGAGTAATTTGAACTCGATAGGTGCATT
>JACJUY010005972.1:12153-25966 GCA_014220935.1 Platorchestia sp. MABIK | reverse complement strand
TGATCTTGTTTCATAATCTTCTTTCCCAACTTACTGTTTCTATGCCCTTTCTGCGTAGATTCCGCGTTTCCTTAACTCCATACTAAATGGTGCCTTCCTCCTTCCTCTCTTTGGATCGCATTTGTTGCTGCGTGTAGGGAGGCTAAAACTAACGACTAAACTAAACTAAACTTCAAGCCTGTGATTTACACAATCAATTTTTGCTAAGTCTAGTTACAAATCAATTCTTAAAATAAGTTTTATTGATCTACTTACTTGACCTAACATTAATGAAATTTACTTGAATTTATCGAAACATATAAAACGTCACATTATTCGAGGAATGTAGTTATCAATTTAGAATCCCATGCTAAAAAACATGCTCTGAATGTGCAAAAATATTCGTTGTTCACAACTGAAGAGCCACTGCCATGAGTGACATTGACACAGTTTCAAACGTAGCTTTACCAGTTACGTTAGTGACATTATCATCATTACACGTTCATGTTCAAGCCTTCACTGAGCTGCGAGTTGATGAAAAGGAAGTCTTGGTTGAGTTTCTTGATGAACTGGAAGCCTTTGTCTTCCATGAAGGCGCGCACAGCGTCCGGTCCCTCCGGAAGCAGGAATATTTCGATGGTTATCACCCTGATCTTGACCAGGTGCCAGGGGATGCTCTGCAGGACCTGTGGGACCAAAGTGGGACCAGAGTGAGAGCAGAGTGGTAGCAGAGTGAGATCAGAGTGGGACTAGAGTGAGGCCAGAGTAGGACTAGAGTAGGACATGAGTGAAACCAGAGTAGGAATAGAGTGAAACCAGAGTAGGAATAGAGTGAGGCCAGAGTAGGACTAGAGTAGGACATGAGTGAAACCAGAGTATGAATAGAGTGAGGCCAGAGTGGGACTAGGGTGGAACCAGTGTAGGGACGAAGTAAAATGAACTCAATCATACAGAGCACACCAACTCTTAAACTGCGACGTTCACATCAGATCACCAGTTTAAATCCACAAAACTGGTTACAAGGGGCTGCATCCTATCACGACTGCTTAGATCCTGGCTGGTCATATCTTATTGTATCTTATTACAAACATGAACCATTGTTTGCAAAAATTTGATGCCACCAGTTACTGAGTGGCTGTACTTGTGCCGGTCAGTGGTCATTTCTCTTGTGCACCGAAGCCAGAAGTATACTCCTCACCAACAGTCACAAGCTACGGAGTTTGAAAATCTACATCACAACTGCTGTATCTTGGCCTGAATGCTGTTCCGTGTCCCAATATTTGGGGCCTTTATTATTTTACTGACGTATTGCTTATAAGAATAATTTATCACGTACGAATAATCTTTCTTGTAGGGAATATTTTACTCCTTCATTGGGAAGAGCATCAAAGTTTAAACTTGATCAAGGTTTTGAACTCCTGAGCCTTTGTCAACTTAGTAATATATTATTGCACACTGTCTTAAACAATAACTCGACCCGATCAAAACTTGATGTGCAGAACCTAACCTGGCCTAACCTAGCCTTAAATTATAACTATTGACTAAAATTTTCTAAACTGAAATTTAGCATGAAATAAGTTCCAAGTTGCTGTTTTCGGGCTGCTTCATTTCTAATTTTTTTCTTTTGCATATAATTTTGTGTCCGTTTTTTTTTCTCACTTAATATGAGGTACTATAGCCATTTAAAAAACATAAGAGAGAGCAAAAAATGGGCTACATAATTTGGCACAAAAATAATGCAGAGAAAATTAGAACCTGAAAAAGGCACGAGATTTCAGGCGGACTTCTAATACCGCAGTGAACGGGCGAAAATTGCCCTAACTGTCAAATTATGGAAGGAATGTCATCATATTTTAGGTAATCGACATTTCGGGGCTCCCTCATGCTGCACTTATAGGGCTAACATTGTTCGTTATTTTCTGGTGCTAACGCAACATTAGCCGACCTGACTTATTCCAGCCTAACCGAAATTGGTTCGCTGAAATTTTACGTTACACATTTTACATTATTATTTGTTAGAAGTGAGAGCAATTTTTCATTTGCTCAAAACTCTTTCGCCGTCGATCGTGTTTTTTAAAATAATATAAAGTGAAACGCAAGTAAAAAAATAACACTGAATGTTCCCATAAAATGGTTAAACTCTACGATATCCATTCAAACATGCAAGATCTTTGAAGAACCCTGAACTATTTTACGCACTTACAACAGGATGTGAGAACAGGACAAAAGGACGTGAGAACCAGTAGAACTAAAGAAACTCTATTTACTTAAACATATACCAATAAGTTTTCTTGTACCACGCGAAGATATGTTCCACATGGTGGCACGTGTCAAAAGAAGATATCCCACATAAAAAAAAATGTGCCACACGAGGATACCTGCCCCGCAAAAGAAGCGTGCACTGAGAAAAATTATGTCAACAAACCGACAAACTCTAGTGCGTCAACTTGTCACAAAACCGATTAACAAAAATGTGTCATCAACAGGTAATCAATGAAAGTATTATTGAGGCACACTTTTGCGCGCAATGGCCTGATTTGGCATTCATGAGTCTGCCAACTGTGAAACACATGGCGTAAATCAGCATTTTTTCACATGAATGTTTCAAATTCGCAGTGCTGCCTGAGATTCCATGCTTTGACAGTATGTAAGAATTTTTGACGCCAAAATTAAAAAAAATAGCACATATATGTCGATGCGTTTTCGATTAAAATTATATAACATTTTGCAAATTCAAATGCAACCTTTTCTTATGAGATTTTCACTACATGGGACGTGAATATGTGATTTAATTTTGCCGATCACTTCAATGGACATTTCTCTGACACACTCAAGCGTGTCAAAATTTTGTCTACTGAGTATGCCCACCTTCATCTCGACACCCTCGACATCGAGGGACATGTAGTCCACCACGGGGTTGCCCAGCGCCGCCAGCACGCTGTAGAGGGGGTAGCACGGCACCTTGACGGTGGCTTTCGTTTGTTCTGCGACCATTAAGGTGTTGCCCCAAGCGACTCGACCAACACTGCTCATAGAAAGCGTTTTTTTAAGAGTCTTCAAAATCATTTGACTCACAGCTTTGTGAATTTGAAGTAAATGATGACAATGATGGTTAGGTTCTTTTGATTGCAGACCAAAACACACGCAGGTTGTGTTAATTCGTTAATGCTTCCTCTACTAGGGACTAAAATGACCTATCATTTTGGTGTTCCTCGAGACTTTTCAATGAATATTTGGTGCATCATTCGGGATATCCCACATCTAACTTCAATTCTACTCAACCCTATATAGACGTCAATTCACAAAGCGGTTGCGCTCTAGCTGCTCACTCGAACGCCGGCTGGGCGTAGCTGCTTTCAGTGCCAAGGCAGGCCCTCATGAGGTATGACTTCCTGTTCTTGGACTTGAGGACGTGGTAGCTGATGGGGGTGGGCTCCATGAGCACTCCAGTCCAGCCCAGAACTCGCTCCAGGTACAAAGTGTTCGACATGCTCTCGCCCGTCAGAGCGCCCACTTCGAAGAAAAAGCCGCCACGCTAGAAAGTAATAATATTTCACCAGCGTCCTCGCATTCTGGTTTTGTAGTCTCGTATGAAAATTACAAAGCTCCAGGAGCAGATAAAATTCTACCGTAGATTTTAGCCGACTTCGAAACTTTCGAATCGCCCTTTATTTCCAAATGTTTTTGTTCTTCTATAGAAGAGAAGATAAGAAAAAACATTTCGTGGTAGAGAAATTTAAACATCATTATTATCATCATCCTAATTTGACCATAGGTTAATCCCAATACTGAACCATGATTATTGAAAGTATTTTTCTGACCACTATCCCAGGTACAAAAACTGCTCCCCTTGAGGTAAGATTGCTCATCCAGTGGGTGACACCTTTTGTCCATCTAAATAGGTCTTTCATAGAGTATCTGATAAACTGTTTGCTATTGAAGCAAGCATCTGATACAGGCAAAGGCAGAAAATTTGATAGTCCTGATTGGCTCAAATTAGGAGTCAACAGAAACGAGCGTTCTACAGTCACTGAAAGTCAAACTATTTTTTTTCCACGTTTTAAAACTGACGAACACTCCGTTCCACTTGGCGAAATGTCAATAAATTTCAAACAAGCTTTGCTTCATTTAATTTGCCGATTTCAAATTGCTCATCGTTTTGAAAGTCCTTTTCTTAGTGACCCTGTGATAACCATAACCCTATACTTTAAATTTAAATTTTTTACCATCCCGAAAATCTTGGTAAGATTTTATTATCAAATGAGCCATAGTTGAATGACCACATTGTGACATTTGTAGCATTCACCTACTACGAAGTATTTGTTTTGCTATTAACAATTCATTTAGCACACATTGTTTATTCGTTACGATGTTAACTCATAGCACTAGTTCATCGAGAATGTTACCTAAGCATTCCCTTAGTTTTGAGTTTTCCTTTTGAAAATCTAAAAAGACCCTTCACCCAAATACTTAACGGACTTAACGTACTTGATGTAGTCAGGACACCTGTATAAGACTAATGTTCGTGTTGAGTAAATTCAGAGCATGACTACGCTGGCTTCGTTGGCGATTGCTTGCAAAGAATGCTTTCGTCGGCTTGCTGTTTGCGTGTCCGCTTGTAGAGAGACTAAGTTAAGTGATGACTGAATGCGAAGAGCGCAGATCAGTTGCAAGGTGTGGGACGTATAGTGTAAAAGCGCTGTCAGTGAGTGCTTGGTTTGATGACGGAACACTTGGTATAGAAGAGCTTGCGAGAGAGCGTTTGTGTAGTTTACGAAGAGAGCATCTGGGAGAAAACGCGTGTTTAAAGGTAATTGTACTGGTCATTGAGCAGGGTGAGCTGCAAGTGGGAGCAAAAGCACCGAGGTTGAGTGTGCTTGCTTATAACTCGATTATGAAACATTTGAATCGGCTGTAAAATGAGAGCGGAGAGAGTAGTCTCAATTGTACGCTGTTGCTCGGATAACCGAGAGAACTTGTGGATCAGAGTTCACTCTGGAAGAGCCATGCTGGAGCCTAGGCATACAGCTATTGAATGTCTACTCGAGGTAGAGAGTTGATGCGTGGAATTCGTAAGGATACCACGCGATTAGGTTGAAATGACGAGCGGACGAAAGCAATTACACTCGTTGGAAAACAAATAAAACCCGCTTGCAAAGCACGCTGTACAAAATTTCTAATTTATAGTTCGAATGACGTTGTGTTGTAATTCCAATTTTCTCACTGTCCAATTCCGCTACACTCAGCTATTTTGCGTCTCCGAGTTTCATGAGCCACGAAAAGCTCCAAGGGACGTCCGCAGAAGATGACAGTTTAGTCATCTTCTACGGCTACTCACCATGAATTCAATAAGCTAACTCCCCATTGCGTCCTCCTATTGGAAATCGCATTGCGTTCCACTATTGATCGTTTGAGAATATTTATAAATTTTGCCCTCGACTTCAAATGTTCCTATCAAAAATTTAAAAACACCTGTGTCCAAAATACTTTTTGTAGTGATGAACGTACTTTTCCGTTGAATATTTTCTCGACATGCAGGTCCTGCTTGTGCTGCGAGTAGAACTTCACCCTGGGGTTGTCGAGGAAGAGAGGCCCGCCATCGGGGGGAGGAATGAGCACTTCCTTGGCTGCTCTGACCACCGCCGGGTCCGCCATGTCCCTCCCCACCAGGTGGTCGTGGTAAAACAGGTCCTCGGTCTCGTAGGGCGCAGGTGTTGGGTGCTGGTCACGGGTGTTGACGTCCTTTGTGGCTGCACGGAAAGGGTTGTGAAGAGTACGACCATTTTGTTCCTGCTTTTTGTGATGACTTTTACTTATTTTTTCACTGTTTATGCAGAGGCAAAGGGTTGATAACCTCAATGGTTTTGGGTGTGAAATAGACACAGAAAACATTTTTTTTCTTAATGACTGAATTTTCAACTGAAAAACCGCCGCACGAGATGCCTGATAACGATCAGTAGATCCGGACGATGCAGAAACACAGAGCTCTATACGCTCTTTTGCTTTACACACCTTTTATCAAGCTAATTATCACTGAAAACGAGGAAAATTTGGTGGCGATCAAGCCAAACTTGATCAATGTGCTTCACAGAAAAAATTGAATAGAGTTATTTAGGGCAGAATTTTAGCTAACGAATACATTTCCGCATCAATTGAACATAAATTAAACTTGTACATGTTCGCATACTATACGCGAAAATGTAATCCAATTGCGATTATATTTTCAAAACAATATTGTCATTGCGTGCAAATATTAGCAATTATAATCCGTGTAATCCAGAGACCTTTCTTATCTTAGCAAATTTCATGAAATGCTGACGGAAAAAAACAAAATTATCCAATGAATTTCGGTATTACAAATCATATCTATGGCATGTAAATATCATCACGATTAAATATATGAACACATTGGAACCTCAAGAACCGCGTTGTTCGTAACTCCCAATTCAATCAAGTCTCGTCCATGAGCGTGGTCTACGCTGAAGCGTAATAGTAAAACATATAACTGATAAAATTGACCTGTGAAGCTTTGAGGGGACTCTTCAACTCTCAAGACCGTTTGGTGGTGCCTGATGAAGACGAAAAGCCCAGCAGCAAACAGCATAAAAGCCACAATTACGATTTTCTCGCTAACTCTGCTCGACAGGAACATCGCTGTAGCGTATGGAGCAACAGCGGCTTCAAGCAGTCAAAGACAATGAAGAACAAAGTAGTTGTCTAGTTCAAAAGAGGCTTGGCACTTGATTACTATCTCATCTGAAGGTGGAAACATTCGTGATTAATAGCTATTGATGTTTAATTGTCAGAAAATACAAAAATATAACGTGCAATGTAATAAGAATTAAGCTTTTTCACCGTTAGAGAAGGGAAGTTAATCTGAACTAAGTAGTTTTGACTTTGCTGCACTTATGTTTAATGAAATGAACGGAAGAACATAGCAAGTTACACTTAGGGTACAGTGACTTCACACTAAAGCTTCAATGAGACCTATACGAACGATGGTACATTTGTATATATCAAGCTAGCACCCTAGACGGACTAATCACCCCCAAGACTCCAGCTCAGCATTACGACGTGAAATGCGAGCTACGAATACCCTACATCGAATCGGTACCTAAGCGGTAAAATCGCAGCACCTAAGACATCAAGGTGGGTACAGGCGGGTGAATCCTGTTTCAGAGGCGCACAGACACTATTTCACTCATAGAATCTACTCCGCAAAAATCTCTCTCCCGCTGACTGAAAAGCTTTCATCTCGAGCTCACCGACCTGCAATCATTGCACCTGACTACCCCAACAGTTTGCCCTGTTCTGAGGAGCTAAGCTGGAACGCTTTCGCACTTGGCATAGGTGAAACAAACGGCTCTCGCAGAGCTCACTTCTCCCAATCAGACACTTCTGCAGTTTTATCTTCACTTCACACAGTTTTATCTTCTGACACTTTCAACTAAGCCATAACCTTATCTACATGTCGAGTGCCACAGCCCTGTCTACCTTGCGCGCTCAGCAGCTAATGCATGCCTGCGAAAACTTGGGCCATCAACGAAGTGATCATTATCATTTCCATCAATGCGGCAGCTAGCGATCGGTTAAGGCCATCGCCACGTACTTCTTCAGTGCGCCCGTGCTATACTTTCCATGCATTGAAAACAAGGCTGGGCATTTCAGTGAATCACTTTCATCATTTACTGATTCAGAAAACTGCGTCGCACAAGCAATGAACTTGTCACTGCACTACCAGTACCACCATCTACAACTTTGCATCTACCATCATCAATTAAACCCTAATCAATTTATTTCATTGTTATTAGAAAATGAAAACAACTTTCACATCATTCCATTAGAGCTTTTATTGTTTATTAGACATTTGTTCAAAATCTTCTGGCACCTCGAGTTGATGATCACATCCTGTCTTTTAACAGGTGTGAATTTGTGTTTATTTCTAGCAACCTTAAGTACTTATTGATGAAACTCCGACCCTGATGTGAAATGTCAATTCATTTAAATATTTACTTGCATTTTGAGCTTGTTTATTTTACTGTTCACATTAGTCACGCATATTTCCTCAAAATAGAAAAAGAAACTACATGGAACATTCCTGGCGCTGCCACCGTAAAAACTCCACAAATATATTTACATCACTAAAATAAAACACATATCAGCTACACAAAAGACTGTTCTCTGTAATGAGTGCGAGTGTCCAAAATATCACCCTATCCATTCACGCGCTGTGCAACTCCTTTCATTAACTTGTTGTAGAGACTCAGACGCCACGCGTCAATCTTTTCAGCTCTAGGGCAACACTGCGTTGTCCAGAGATTTAGGGCATCGACGTCTCTAGTATTAAAGTACGGTTATTCGTATTAGAAATTCGCTAAAATCTAACTTAGTCAGGCTTTTGCGCCTCTAATCGCAGAGACACGATATTTAATGCAACCATATTATGTTATCGTATTTTTGAAATCTCTATCGCAACTGCTAATTTTGGTCACTCGATACTTCTCCGCAGTGTGTAATATGTCGGGGATAAAATGTGTTATTCCATATTAAACAGTATCTAGAACGTCAAAGCGCCATGTCATTTTCATGAAAGAGGTAGCAGAGCGTCAGTGGTTGTGCACATGTTTCTATGATACGCGGATGTGCAATACTGTTGAAAGACTGGCTTGCTGTGCACTCTTCTAGTCAGCAAAATTTCCGTAAGTGTGATATTCAGGAACACAATGTGTCAACATTGTAATAATAATTCAAAGTTCAGTTGTCAAGGAATTGTACATGTTTCATTAGGGAGGGTACAATTTAATCCCTTCTATGCCTCTTATCCATTTTAACATTGATATGATGGTAAAAAAACATTTTCTTCGTTTGTACCCATAGATGCATGGTTTATCGCTTCTTGATCACTTTCACAATGTACGACCTACAAAAGCTTCTTGTGTTGTACTCTAAAGGTTTTTTTGTTGCTCACGGCACTCCAGCACTTCTTTCATTCGTAGGAAATATTAAGAGAATCAAGAGATAATGCTCGAATTTGGAATGGTAAATTGGGGATGATATCTCTTGTTAAAATTGGCCATGCATCATTTACATTTTTCAAGTATTGCCAGCCGTACAAAGTTGCCATCTCTCTATTAGATAACAGGTGAGCAGTTGGATCTTTGATAATCTCACGCAATTTTATCCTACTCTAAAAGTGAAAGAGGTGCAAAGTTATTTTATGAGACGTCAAGTTTTATTTATATTCTCACCAACCATTCGAACCTCGCACCCCCTCTTATAAAAATACCAACATTTAACCAATATCCTATTATTGACCTAGACTTTTCTTGCACTCCTTGGAATATCGCTTCGCACCCCCTGGAATACCGTCTCGTACTCCACGTTGAGAACCCCTGGTGTAGAGGTTCATGAGTGTACAATAGATTATCCTTCCTCTTCACATGAGCGACCAAATGAATAACTTGTTCACAGGTGACAAGTGCAAAAAAGCAACATTTCAATGTTTCTGACGTTATTTTCTATGCATTATAACCACCATTCAATAAATTTATGCGACAAGGGTCAGACCAATTCAGTGTCGCTGTCATTTGCCGCTCGACCTCCTGTCGTTCACACACAAAGAAATAAACTTCCAGCCTCTCCGTAAAACACGGACAGTTCACGCCAAACCATCAGCACCTCAACATTCCACTCAACATTTTCTGTGCCATCTAAATTTATGAACTTTTCTTTGCAATCTCCAGATCGTTTTAGTGCCACCATGCCGGGGTACGAAGAGATAGCTCCTTGGGCTGGCGGAAGCGGGGAGCGTCGCGACTGTGTACTGGTCCACGGCTGATGATGTGGAGCTGCCGTGTTGAGGGGGTTGGACGGCTGCAGCCTCCTACAGCTGTGATGTGCTCGTCATAGCTGTGTGCTTAAAGGACCCGCTCTTCCGTGAAGGCGTCGACGGTTCGAATCCCGGCGCTGGATGGCGAATGTGTCCGTCGGGTATAGGGGAAAAACTCAAAGCACAATACCCCACTCTACCCAGGTATAGCGAATCCTCCATCATAAACGATGCCGGTTCCCCCCTCCACCTCTGCTGGAAATTCACTGTTGGTCGTTGTGGGGCTTGGGGAAGGGAATAGAGGGAAGGGATTGGGCTAGGATAATTTATTGCTTATCGCTAAATGGAGGTACTGCTAAAATATTCCTAAAATGTTGCAAATCTCTAAGTGCAAGTACTGGAAAAACATTGCTAGATTACTGCTCATCTTTAAATTTAAGTACTGTTGAAATATTGAAAAATTATTGCTAATCTCTGCATATGTAAGTACTACTAAAATATTGCTGATCTTTAAATGTCAGAATTACTGAAACATTGTTTACGTGTTGATCTATGTATGGGTAAAATATTGCTAATTGCTAAACTTCTCAATTACTAATTCTACACAAAAAAAACATACTTCAATAATATGCTTAGCTCTTTAGCTCACAACTATCCGCTTCCCTGAAACATTGCTTGACCAAGATGTTTGTTCACTGCCCGATCTCGACCTTCCTGCTCGTGTGTGCCGGTGAGCACTGGTGTCATTAAGTTGCACTGGTGTCGTTACTTTCCTTCACCCGCCGTCATTTTCTACATTTGCAGTCGGGAAATATACAGAAAAAAATGTCACACCTGCACTAACATAAATTTAAATTCAATGCTCAAGCTTAATCAGACGCAATGAAAATACAGAAAATCGCAACTGAAGATCGCTAGATGATGAAAAATATCATTGTAAACGAGAAGGTAGTTCCCATAGTATGCTGTATAAATTGCTGAACTAACTCCAAGTCATTACTAAGCCTGTATGATGTAATCCTTCTGCGTTATGATCTAACTCATGAATCATCAGCTCATAATAAAAGCATGTGAATGTGAGTCTATTTTGTCACACACTTGTACTGTCGTGAGCGGAGTTTGCCCATGTGAATATCAACCAAAAGAAAGCGAATCTCAACACGTTGCTAACGATACGACCCATCGATGGGTTCTTATAAAAATTTTCACAATCTATTTATATTAATGGAATTTAATGCACCCAGTTAATGTTATGTGTAAATTTTCTGACAACTTTTGACTTTATACCTGAATTGAATATTAACCCATTGCAGTCAACGCGTTAAGAAACAACCGACCAATCACAACGCTGGGACAACACGAGGGTTGCAAGCCTGACACCTGTCAGTGTTGCTCCAGCTCCCAAGTGGGAGGTAGTCGTGTTTTTGTGCAGTCCAGGCTGTCGCAAGAGGGAATTGTTCGTCCAGTGTGGGCACATTTATAGAACAATGTTCATTAAGTTGACTAACCTGCCCTTGCTACCGAGCGGGTTAGCTTTAATATCTACCGAGCACATTTTCATTTGTTACCGACCATTCTTATTTCATCATTGTAGAAAATAAAATTTGATTTTACATGTAACGCATGAAACTGTTCTGCGTTCTTCCATTACAAGTTTCGAGTACATTTTTTTAAAGGAAAAAGTGGCCGTGAACCACGCAAAATATGCTATGTAGTAAAAGATGATCAACATATTATATTCATAATAAAAAACATCTGTTCAAACACAATTCAAACAAATATACAAAGTTTTAAATAAAAACCAAAGTTTTACTTTCGCAGCTCAAACAAACGATCAATTCAGACACAATTCGAACAAATATCCTATGTTCTAAAAAAATTAAAACTTCTACATTCACAATTCGGTAACATCAAATACTCCTTGGTGAACAAGGTCCATTCAGACGGTATTTAACATCGGTCCACAAAAAATGGGCTGATTATAGTTCACAAATTTGGTACACTCATCTTCAAAAATGATTGCCTCTGGCATGGAATGCTAAAATAAAATATCGAAAGTCAAACAGAAGAAACTGATGTCATCTATCGCTTGAACAAGGACAGCCTAGTCATTTGTTTGAATTGTGAGTGTGAAATTATGAGTTTTATTTAAAATATGGTTTATTTGTTTTAATTGATCATTTGTTCGAATTATAATGTAAAATTTTGAATTTTATTTAGAACATAGTATATTTATTGAAACTCTGTTTGACTTGATCATTTCTTCGAATAACGTTTTTTTTTTAAATATGTCATATTTGTTTGAATTGTGTTAGAATTGATCATGTGTTTGAATTTCGAAAGTGAAACTTTAATTTTTATCTAAAACGTAGCGTAGTTGGCGAAGGCTTCAATGCCACTTTCTGCTTTAAATTGGCAAATCAATTTTAAATTGTTAAATAAATTGGTAAATAAAGTTTGCTTGTGGTGATCACACCACCAGTTGATGTTCACACAACCAGTTGGTGATCACACCACCAGTTGGTGATCACACCACCAGTTGGTGATCACACCACCAGTTGATGTTCACACAACCAGTTGGTGATCACACCACCAGTTGGTGATCACACCACCAGTTGATGTTCACACAACCAGTTGGTGATCACACCACCAGTTGATGATCACACCTCCAGTTGGTGATCACACCACCAGTTGGTGATCACTCGTACAAGTATACATCCAATTGATGGTCGCCTTCATAACTATTTGTGTGCACAAAACCATGAAACCAGAATCATCAGAGCAATGTTTGAACAGACAAGTGTGACAACATTTGTGCAGCTCTGCTCAAAGTGTATGTAGAAGATGTCTTGTTTCAAAATGTACTGGAAGAAGAGTATCGAACTATAGGATCCTTTCCTGATAAGAATGTTTACTCTCAGACGAAAAACAAAAAACAAACAAAACGAAACAAACATCGGCATCTTAGGATGCTTTATTTCCAATCAAGCCTGATACATATGATCTGTGCATTGGTTTTTCAAATGCCTTATAACTAACACTATATATAGGACACCATGACGGTATCCCCCGTAAAGCCGGTACCCATTTCCGACACCTGGGTTGAGTGGGGTATTGTGCTTGAGGTTTCCCTTATGCGAAAGCTTTAACTGGATAAAGATAAAACAAAGAATGTTTTAACCTTTTGTTTGAGAGTAATTTGAAGTCGAAAGGTGCATAATTTCGAAAGTTACAAGTGGGAGACTTTAAGTGTTGCATTAGTGGCGGGGCTTATCTGGAAAACATCCGAACTATATACTGTACCTCAGGAATCATTCGAGTTGTGAAAAAGTTTTTGACATCAATACAATGGAAAAATACTCCGCATAGGGAATAATTGTAACTATAGGGAAAAAAGCTTCGTCATCCTTACCGGATTTTTTATTCCAAAGTTATATAAAAATATGTAAACCGTAGGGGAAATAGATTTGTCTTCCTCACCGGAGTTGTTTTTTAAAAGTTATTCAAAAATATTCAATGCTTGAAAATCGTAGTCTAGTTGAACGATTTGATGCCCACTAATGACCAGTGCAGCTGTGTCACTTCACCTCCTGACTGATGTAGGATGTACTGATTGTTTGGTGATGGCGTTAGAGGCGTGTTTGTGTAGCAATGATACTCCTGGTTTGGTGATGGTGTGAGGCGTGTTTGTGTAGCAATGATACTCCGGGTTTGGTGATGGTGTGAGAGGCGTGCTTGTGTAGCAATGATACTCCTGGTTTGGTGATGGTGTTAGAGGCGTGCTTGTGTGGCAAATAAACTCCTGGTTTTGTGATGGTGTTAGAGGCTTGCTTGTGTAGCAATGATACTCCTGCATTAATATGTATAGGTGATCGGGAAGTATTTCAGAGGCGACATGGCGTTTGGGACGTATTTCAGAGGCGACATGGCGTTTGGGACGTATTTCAGAGGCGACATGGCGTTTGGGACGTATTTCAGAGGCGACATGGCGTTTGGGACGTATTT
>JACJUY010005971.1:0-54851 GCA_014220935.1 Platorchestia sp. MABIK | reverse complement strand
ATTATGATAATGTTTTGGCGTGTCCTGTAATAAACTTGTGGGTCTTGCTGCAGATATTGACATAATGAATGCAATTATATGAGGTCGTTGTAGTTAACACATGTGCTTTGTGTGTAAAATGTCCTCATTATTATAGCGTAAATTAAAAACGTGAAAATATCGCCTGAGAAGATTGAACAAAACAGGGGGTTGAAAATGGCCGTATATTTGTTGACACTGAGTGTAAACGAGATCCTTTTCTAACGAGATGCTACACTTTGTAAAGAAATATTAACTGCATTTTCACCAAAATTCTATTCTGGTAAATAATTTGCAAAAAGTATTACAGATAAATTGTGATAGGCTGTAACAGTTATTGCATAACAAAGTAGGATGTATTACTGGTTGTGAAGTTATATCAATTATTCATCTTCCAAAATTCTTCAGCTTCCGGAATTATTCGTTAATTAATTCGTACCTGAGAAAATATGGCGGTAGTTTTTTTATTGTTGGTAGTTCCTACTGATATTCATAGTTGTTTATCAACCTCCTATCTACCCAGTGGTAATTATCTGTAATAATTTATAGAACCTAAAAAAGAAGCATTGTTGTGAAAGAGAATAACCAGCTTGTTCTATTTCAGAGTTCTTCACTGGAATTAACTTACACAATAATTGGACTTATTGGTTGTCATCAACTGTGAATGAGGTAATTGAGAATTCTAATGCCATCCTGTCACTAATGGCTCAAATCCTAAGAGAGATAAGGCACTGCTTTGTGCGTGATATGTTTCTCGCAATTGAATCCTACACGAAATCCCGATATGACGCAGTTCCCCTTCAATGTTTGTAGACTTTCTTCTGCAGGATTTCGACTAGCGTCCGTGAAAATCCTTCTTTAACGATCAATAAATTGCAACTCTTCGATTTGTAAAAATCCTTCTAACTTGAGTTAATTAACGAATCTCTTTTAAACTCATTTGAGCTCCGGAATTCTCCTATACCCTTCTTCTCAATATTGACTTATTGCGCGTTTTGAAACTTAAAAAATGAAAGAGTGAAAAAATTTTATCTATCATCAGAAAAATTGAATTATGATGCTGTGATTTTCAGCGTGAACTAAAGTAGGAAATGATGAATAGATTTTCGAGTAATCTAGTTTGAACCGATAAAATTTTGACATTGCATTCCGAGCTGTAATATCAGAGCTAGCAAAGCAATGTTGCGAAAACATTATATAAGATTAAATGTGAAACTATCATCGTGAAATTACGTGTTCATAATTCTTTCTTCATTTTTCGAAAACAAAATAAAATGGTGTGACTATGGAAATAGACAAACTAAAAAATTCCTAAACCCTGATTGTAACTCTGCGGATATATTTCATAAAATTTCACAATACTGAGAGATGCCCTGAAAAAAATCCTGACTCATAGCTCAAATATCTGCACTAACTCTCAGTCAATGTTGGGCTACACAACTAACAGTAATATAAAAAACCGAAAATAAGAGTTGCATTTCATTTCTAATTTTTTCTGAATAGTTAGGCCGGGAAAAACCTGTAAAAGAGCATGGTTAGCCAATATACGGCCTGTATATGGGAGTTACTCGCAGCAGCACACAAGTATGGGTATTTTTTGGAATTTCTAGAGACACACAAACCACAGAATATTATGTCTCACACGACTGTTTTGAATAAGGCGTAAATGAGCTCATGATATGCTGGGTGCTTTTCCTACACTTGTTACGAGAAATTAATTTAGAACTATTCCTACAGTGGTTACAAGAATTGTATTGAGAGTTTACCTATAGTTGGAAGAAGAAACATGTAACATGCTAGAGCAAGGCCTCACCAATGTCTGCAATATAATTTCATGCAACAATATATATTGAAATATTAGCCAATAATTCTAAAAGTATTAATTAGCACTGAATTGCTAATTTAATTTTCAGGCTCATAATTTCAAAATCATTGACGTTTAGATATTATCGTAAGGGGTGTCTATGCTTATTAACAACATCTTTTCTAAAAAGAAATTTCCGATTTTAAATTTATGCTTACCTGATTATAAACATTGACTTTCAACGCATCTTATTTTGGATATGAATGTTAGCTTTACGAAATTTCAATAATTTACGGTTAGCGTATTTTAACTTTTCTTATTTAAACAGGATAATTTAGATGCATGCTTGTATTAACTTTCATCGTGTCAATGCATCAACACTCGGCATGTTTGTGAACAATATCATTTTAATTACAGCATTGATTTATGAATCGACACATATTTGTTTGTTCATAATCTCAGTCAAAACCGACCAAGTAAAAACTCTTGTACTTGATGTGCGCGGTTTACTTGCCTACAAGACAAAGTTAAACACAAACATTTCTCTTCACGTTTATTTTGGCCAATATAAAATATTTTCAAGGCTGATGATCGAAGCTCAGCTAGCGGTCGCCGAGAGCCATTAATTTCACACAAGAGTTGTGATGTCTTCTCCATGCTGATACTATATTATTATTATTACTACTATTTACGGTTACCATTACCATTACTGTTATTCTTCTCCACATTTAAATCTTGAGGCACTGCCCAGCTTATTTACTTATTCGTAGATCAAGAGACATTCGATGATATTATGTTTTGAAATAATGATTTAGATTTTGACTTCATTTAAGAGTTTCGCTGTACGGGGATATGTTAAATTTAATGTACTTCCAGCTCAAACAACGTACTACACATTGAAAGAGCCTTTGAGATTGGTTACTGTCCACCAGGCAACTGCGCAAATTCAATCTTTATAGTACTAGAACATAAAAACTACCATGAAAAAGACTGGTGTGAATGAACATATAGTTAATTACCACGTTTCTTGCGAAGGGACCCACCGGTGGTCACTGAGGGGATTTTCATAGTGCTGCTGACCGAACTACATTCACTGACTCAATTTTCATAAATACCTAAAGCAAGATAACTGAATGCATAATCCATTAAATGTTTTCTATTTTCAAAATTGCGTAATTGCTCACTACAACTGATTTTAAATTTGAATTGAAAAGTGAATTTCGGTTCAACCCATCGTAGGAAACGAGTTAAATTTTCCCAAGAAATAACTTGGTGAAAGGCAAAGCTGTTGCAAATATTTCTGCGTTTGCCGTGGAAATTGCAGTCTTGATGAATATTTCATTAATTAAACAAAACGAAAACATGGGTAGCAAATATTATGGTATTCAGTCAAAAAATAACAATCATTATCGTCTTCAACGTAAAAATCAAAATACACCAGCGAAAAGTGTATAAAAGTACCCGAACACCGTGAAACATAGCTATATTTTTATAAAGAACAAAAACATTTTCTGCATATAGCGCACATAACAAAAATTTAGAATTAAAAACACTGTGCATAGAAGCCTCTGTTTCTCGGTGCTAATAATTATTGGTGCGGCATGGCGGTATCAGGACCGAAGAAGGCGGTATCTCTGTCGCCGCACACTGGCACCATCTCAACAAACTATCACTGTTTCTGTTCTTTCTGGGCCTTCGTCTAATGCACAGCGAGCAGCGCGCTTCTGCGCTGGCTTCAGAAATTATTGCCCTCGTAAGTTCAACGGGAAGATTTTTATAATTGTGTGACTGAGGGAAAGAGAAGAGGCCGTCCTATTTTTCACAAGTCGCCGCCAAAAATACTGGCAGAGACTGCGCTAAAGTATATGGGTGGTATCAATGGCTACCTCCTGACTCAGCTTCTCATATCGAATAAACTTTCTATTATATATGAATTTCTGATTCGAGATATGAAGTTTAATGCCATCGTATTTTGTCACACTGGATTTCCGTGAAAATGCCAGTGGTGAACGTCACATTGGCGATGTACGCAAGACCTTTGTACTCCGTGCGCAACATTGCCATGTGCTTCATTTCTGCATGAGTAAATACGGGCGAGCGAAGGCATCACCATGCACCGAGTTGCAGAACCTGATGTGTCTAAATATTACTCGCAAAAAAAACACTAAAATCATTCATTTTAAATTAAAACTTGGCATTATAACATACAGAGAACGAAAGTCTCAATATGGTTACCGGCGAAAGCTATGTACATATGGCCTCGGTTGTGCGAGTTTCGATGACTTATTAGCCCCTCTGAAAGAGTGTTGCCACACATTGCAAGGAGACTTTTTGATGAGAAGAATTGACGTAAATGAACACTTTGCATGTACAGCATGAGACGATCTAAAATGGATGCCGTGAAGTGGGTTTGACTCAAATGCGAGGGAGTTCTATTGTACGAAGCCCGTCGATCGTCTCACAGTAGTGAAGCCAGCAGCTGTAAAGGCGTAAGTGATACAGAACACAGCTTGTACTCTATTTTGAGCCTTAAATATGAGTGCGGGAGGGTCAAGTTAAACATGACCGTCAACGTTCCGTGGCATTGGTCTCCGGAATCGGTCATAGCACTTTATGAAACAATTCCTTGTGGATCTGGTGGTAATTTTTATTGATGTTCCGAAGAGCGCGGTGCTGCTGGTTACTATTCCTGCCATGAACTAGCGAGAATAACTCCTCATTTATATCCGCTAATCTATTGCAGTAGGATTTAAGGAGGGCTCCCGAAAAATGTTCCTATTAACGCATGAGTAGAATCCAAATTCGCTACCGACTCACAATGCAAGTGAGACGAGACTGAAATTTTCCAGAAATGTTTCGAAGAAATGAATGACATGATTTAATATTTTTTAGTTTCGTGGAAATTACTGAAACTGATATTGGATAAACACAACTTCTCCTTCTCTTCAATATCTTTTGCTTTAAATTAATTTTCCTGTTATATGTTTCTTGTATTGCGTATAAAAACATTCATGAGATATTTGAATTTGATATACATTAAATACAACTTTTCCTCAGTTTGACATTGAATTTTTACGTTCACTGAGATTTTAATCCAAAAATTAACCTGACCTAAGTTGGGAAACTTATTTTATCATCAAAATTACCGCTGTAATAAAAATAAATATGTCGGGTCACGAAATGAATTGCAATGCGTACAAGGCATCTATCACAGTGTTAAAATATCTCATGTTCTTGAAAATATTCCAATTTTTCTTGTGGGATCTACTTTAATTGTGATACAAATCATAAACTAAAACTTTTTTTCATACCAAGAATTCCTGAGGCCCAAGAAGAAACAAACAGGAAACAGGAACCCTAAAATTGGAGCCTGTAATTCAACACCTTCCGTAATTAGTAGGCAGGACCGTGAATCTTTAATCTTTTTTAACCACAGCGAAACCTCAGGGTTGATTGCTGCTGAAATTTGATCTTATCTTGCAATCCAGTTCTTGAATTTAAGGGTAAGCCTCGGCTGGAGATAGTTATCTGTGCGGTGGTCTGGCTGGATCGATGTGCTCTTAATTGTTTCTTTTATGTACGTGAGAGAGAAAGATTGTGGGAGACAGTGCGCTCCGACTTTTAAGCATGTGACGGTGAGAAAAATTGTGTGAACTTATTAAGAAATTTAATTTACTTGACATCTATGCTACTTTTGCTGCTGTTTTTGCAGTGTCATGCTAATTTTGGAGAACAATTGAATGTTGCCTACAAATCTCTCTAAAAGTATTTTTTACTCAGAATTTATTGGGGTTTTAGGTTAAAATTTGAAGTTTTGTGGAGATTTTTTGTGATTTTGCGTTGATGTTATTAACATAGAATGCAATATTTGTGTTCATAAAGACCTTCATGTTGGATGAATTTTACGAGGTATTCGCTGAGCTGGGTGTGTGTCGACCGTTTAATTTTAATTTTGAAATTTTTGTTAATGATCGTTAATTTGCACCTTCATATTTTATGCAAAGCAAAATATCACGCTCTTTCTGTATAACTAATCATATAACTTTTGATAAAGATGTTTTCAATTGTTTTACCAAATGTATTAGTGAATGTAGTTTTTCTCGCTTTTTTTTCTGTTTGTTGGACAGATTTGTCTGTTAAATGATTAACACAGTCATTCACACCTAAATTTGAGTGCAACAAACGATGGTGAGTTAAATTGTTAAGTAATCTGCATAAGTGATAAATTTGAACATGCGTGGCGCACATGCCTTACTGTGTTTCCAATAATTCAAAGTTGAATGGCATTAGAAAAAGAGACTCAAAACAATTAAATCTAAGTAGAAATACTTTCTTGCATACAATCAGTTTAATGGGAATTAGGTACTTAATTAGATTTTTCTTTCACAACAGCTAAACTTAGAATTTGGTTATCCATTATTCATATTATCTTAATAAAATATTTTCAAGATAGAGTCCTTCTTCACGATGACAGTGCTATATATAGTGTGAGCAAAACATAACATAATTCGGAGAAAAGATACTTATAATAATTATTTCCTACCTTTCTTGATTCATGACCCATACATGCGGGATCCCACAAGAACCCCTCGAGATCATACAAATGTAGCAACACAACCTCAAATCAGTTTAAAAATTTTGCTCTCACCCAACTTAGTTTCCCTGTGAGATCCCGTTTTCTGTAGTGAGTATCCAGGCCCATGGATTCCACGAAGCACTCTCCAATGACCCCTAGAAAATGAGATGATGAGTGTAACTTTTATTGACCTTATGATGTCCTGTTAACAGTCAGGAGGGTGGCTAAAGAAGCCATGGGATGGAAATTTGACGAGCCTCGACGACCAAGGCTTCCAGTTTACGATATCGCTGGAGCGGCTTGCCTTGCAAGCACGCGCCGTGTGTCCTGCGTGTGGAGAATCTGTGCGCGAGTTGACGCGGGTCTCGGATTTACTTCCTTGCTTCTTTGGAGGTATCCACTCGTCGATTTGCGCTTCATTTTTCGCATCAAGATTCGTGTTTTTTTATTTTAATTTTCGACGAGGAGGATCATTCATGAGTTACTTTTTTAGCTGAATACGTTCTTGATGTGTGCGGTGCTTTTGGGCACAATATACTAGCAAAGTAAATTTCGTAGAATGATTTTTTTATAATACAAAAAATCTTACCTAAATGAATGAGAGATGGGGCTTCAATAGCCGAAGATAGGACAGAATGAATTGATCAGCTCATGTTTTAAAAAATGCCGCTCAAATACATACATGCATTTTCTTGCACAACATGAACGAAAACTTCATTCGCTAAAAAAATTTGATTTTCAGACAAAAAGATTTGCTTAAAATGATCGATTTCCCCCAATCAATAATTACAAGTACGAGTTAATTGTTGCCGCAATTACTCATTCATAAGGTTATAAATGCAATTCCATCGTTACCAGTTCCCTGGCTCTAAAACTGCAAGAAAATAAGAATTTCTGTGTATTCTACCAAGTTCAAAAGTACCATAAGTGAGATATGAGTTAATAATTGGAAATAAAACTAAATTCCATGTACATCTCATACATTTTATGCAGTACATCTTCCCCGCCCACACCTTCATTGCCGATAATTTTAACTACACTCACCGCTCACGAGGGAGATAACGTAGTGACTTAGCAGATAAACAAGGCAATTTGAATGCAAATGAATTTGGACTCACTATGCGTACGAAGATACTCGTAGCGGTGCATGTACGCGTGCAGTCTCTGTTTGAAAGTGCAATTTTCCTTCAGCAGAGTAACAGCGGAATAGCGAAGTGGGATGTGGCCAGGTCGTAACGATTTTCTGCCGCGCCAATGGCATTCCTTTCACCTTTTCCAGCCGGCCAATGGAAGTGCAATACTTCGTAACGAAGACTGGTTATTCCGACTAGTATAGGCAGCAGATGGTGCCTAGTATTGCTCGCACAATGTAAACTACAGTTCATTGAGGAACTAGCGGCTAGGCATTGTGCAGAGAACATGAAATTCGTCAAATTTCTCAAAAATCCAAGAATTCGTCACGAAGACTGCTTGCTGTAGCCAGCATGGCATGAAAAATGATTTTCTTTATCTAGTGCAGTACTGAGCAATAAGTGCAATATTATCAGGTGTCAGGTACGCGGTAAACACGCGTCGAATTATTGTAGAATCGATGATCGTTGATCTATGCAAATGCATCGCGTCTAATCAAGCTGTTCATACATAGCTCGAACAATATAACACATGCATCCTCGTATAGAGCTCAGACAATAAATATTATATATGCTTTCGGCCGATGATGCATGCAGTACGTTGATCTCTTTTATTGCAGGATAAAAGTCATTTAGCATAGAAGGTAAATTAAGATGTGATATTACCATTTCACAAACTCTATAATTTAAATCATAAATTCAGCACAGTTTTTCGAATTGTAATGATTTTCTAAAATTAAATCTGTATAATTACTGCAGCGATATTAATATTTTGATCTTGAGGTCAGTTTTTGTGGGAAATTTTTCAGGCTTAATATAGATTTGGTGTTTTTGAATCAAGAGCAGATCGTAGACGAAATACAATAATGAGTAGCAGTATTTATTTCCCAAGCTAGTAAAGCACCCAAATCTCACACAATCACTTGCTTAGCATAAATAACGTCTTTTATCAAGAAAGAATGTTTCCGCATGCACGCATTCATTTCCCATCATCAATGTGCATTCTTCATTGCAATACATCTGTATTCGAGGAAGAATTTTCGCATAAGATGACCGACTCGTATTTCCCCTAGGAATAGTGTAGAAGTGTAATAGTAAACCATGGCCTGCGAAAGCCTTTCTCAAGGGTTCACTGGCGCTCCTGCGGTGCTGGAACACCCTTAGCAATATGTAAGGTTCAGAGGTGCAATAGTGGGAAGTAAAATGAATGGACCTTCGCACTGAATATTGAGCTAAAGCGTTGAAGCGGTTAAGCGAATTCCGGTGGTAGCGCTAGTGATGCTCTTGATGGTGCTGAATGCAGCCCTAAAGGCCGAAGTTGGTCAGTAGATGGCGCGGCTAAGGCCCGTAGTTGCGAGCACGCGCTTTGGCAACGACCCGCCCTCTCGCGAGCAAGCCGTCGAGGCCCCTTGCCAGACGTCGCTAGCGCCTTTATTTCTGCTCGGCTCCGATATTCCCTTCTACTACAAAAGCCACCAACACTTACACCTATTGTACACGGAATCAACTGATGCGTATTGTTTCTTCGCGAAAAAAAGACGTACAACGTCTTGGAATGAATGTCGACCCACTACTTTGGACAAAATTAAGTGCCCCGGAAATATATCCAAAGAAAAGCAGTTAGTGGCAGGACTTGGTGATTAATGGGTGCCTGCTGCGTCACACTCGAGTGTGAAGATGGGCGACTTGGATCCAGTAAAATGAGGAATGTACGTCAGAGAGGCATTCGTCTGAGGATGAACCATCTGTGCATTGCCACGCTGTTGTGTAAGTGCATTTAAATACAAGAAGGATTACTGTGCTTGTCCAAATTGTAACACTTGATCGAAGGTGAGACACTTGCTTCTCACATACCCAATGCACAAGATAACGCAAAGTAATTACCCTGATAAACACTCCCTAGGCATTTCTGAGATGTTACTGAAGTATATAGACAATTGGTTCACATTCTGGAGCACACCCAATAGACTAGTCTGTACTACATGAATATCTTTTACGTTTCTTGAAGACTAAAATAAGAACCAGGTAAATATATTTTTTTGCTGCTGTTGCCAGCAAGAAGCATTCATAAACTACTTAATTAAAACCAAATTGACATTTCAAGTGAAGCCTTCTTGCGTGGGAAATTCGAATTTGAAACTATTTATACATTCAGGCGCTTTCCTAGCTAGACAAAAAATATTTCAATCGAGAGTATCAATAAATGCCTATCTTAAAAATTACTGTCAAATCACAATTTTGAAAATGGCTTGTGTAAAAATATCGTTTTATCATCACACTGAGCTCAATATTTGCTTTCTTTGACGCATTTCTTTTGACTTTATCTAGTATGTTTTTCATTTATTTATTTGTATATGTATAATAACGCATACATATACACACGAACATCTAAAGAGAGCGAGAATGAGTGAGAACGACACACAGCGACAACGATCTATTGCATACCGAGTTGTTATGGAGTGTATTAAACGAATAACAAATTTTTTCCTCACGATAATTAGCAATCGTGGAATATGCAGTAAAAATCACTGAGCTGTTTGAAAATTTCTATACAAAACAACTGAAAACATCAAATTTTATAGCATAATTACTTCCAATTTTTTACACCAGCAGTAAGGCGCAAAAAACAATTTTCTCATTCCAAATGTAGATTTTCTACTTCAATTTCCAGTGATAACATGGACCAGCTAATCCTTAATACAGCGGTAATTATAGGTCTATATTGAGAATTAAATTTTTCATATTAATGGCTTTTTTCCTTTCCGGTTACTTTGTTCTCTCACGAGTTTGTTGAAGTCAATATGAGCCCTTGAAATTCGGTGCCTAATTTAAAATAAATAGCTGTAAATTTCTTCATAATACCTCTTCCATTTTTTGCAGCTCTTGAAGTACTTAAACTCAAATGAATTATTTTCTACTCATAAAAGTGCGCGAGTGCTCATCCAAAAACAAGATTGATCAGAAATCAAGGAAATCTTCGCTGTTTAATAGACACTTCTTTTACATTCATCTCATTTTGTCCCTGCACTTTGAAAATCACTTCGATTTTACAAGCTCCAAGCTGTTGGCAAGGGAAAATTTCGCAGATCATTGACCACATAAAAGTGATGGAGCCAGACACTGAATCAGAGCAGCAGCTGCCGAACTTGACCAGCGATAGAGCTTTGGAAATGGTCTCTCCCTTTTAATAAAAGAACCCACTTTCGAGGAGATTTCACTTTTCAGTCTGGAAAATTCGATGTAGGTGTTACAATTGAATAGTTATCTGTTATAAATTCAATAAGGACTATTATTGTCACCATATTTTGTGTCAAGCCTTTTCGTGCTTTTGGAAAAATGCTGCCGGCGAACAAAACAGCTCCGCAACAATAGGGCTCTCTTCTTTATTGCAATCCATTGCAGGTCTTTTTGACAAAAAGGTTCATAAAAAGGAGCCTGGATACGTGTACAGCGGACGTAATGCAATACTTCGAGCACAGGTTTTGCAGCATCCAAAAGAACTGAAATTTGAGTGAGGGCCTAAATAGCAGATTATTGTTTGGGAAATTATAAGAGTGGAGAAAAAATCCGATATGTGATAATCTTGTTTCGTGTAATAACATACGCGCTGAATTTATTGTTCATAAAATAATTCAATATTTTTAGGGAATCAGCTAACATCTACATTCTTCCAACCTGAGTGCTACAATTAGTAAGAGCTTCTATTCATATTAGACAATGTTTATTCACCGGGGAATAAGTAGCAAAATTGAAGCTAGAACCTGGTTTTTAATGTCAAATACTAGTTTAGAATTTGGATTGATATTTCAGCACGTAGGAAGACGGCGTCTCTAAAACCAGCGGCGTGAAGGAAGGGTTTTGCATGAGGAGAGATAGAATTTGGTTGCCCTAATATTGCATTCTAATGACTGTTTTGACAAAGTGCAGAGACTCCAAAAGTTATGGGCTACCATTATGCGCATTAGCTTGGAGCCCGACGGAGTCAGAGGAAGCGTATTGATTCTGTAAAAGATGGTTTGGACCTGTAATATCGAGCCGTAAATTTCTAAGGCCCTAATTCTGAAAACAATTTATGGACACGCACTATATTTGATTTGTTATGGTCATAAGTTGTTGCGCGGCTAAACTCATCATTATATCGAACACAGGTCGTTACTCACTCTCGAGACGCTGTATACATGAACTTGTCCTCCGAGCTTCTCTGCTCTTTGGTACATCGCACACCTCTGTAGCCGAGTGTGTGCATGTGATGTCGTACTCTGTACGTAACGCACGCATGCTGTACGTGGGTACTGAGTACGCTCACAGAACAATGTAAGGGTACCGCACCTTGCGAAATTCTTTATGCCGCATGTAATTCTCGAGACAAATTTTTCTCGTTTGTTATTTTTGTCCGAGAGCTTTTTGTTGTCAGTTGTATAATAAAATGCGTTGATGATGTTAGTTATTTGAGAGACAGAACTGTTGAATTCAAGGTTAGGAATAAAGTTGGGGATCCATGCCTGTTCTATATAAGTAAGAAGTGAGTTTTAACTGACTGAATTTTCTACAGATGCATGTATATCATAAGGATAAATAACAATTTTAATAATTTGAGGAACAAAGTTTCATGAAATTTTTGGTTGCTCGCTTATTTTAAGTTCATTGCGCAGATATTACATTCACACACTTTTTATTTTTAGCAGACTTTAGAGAAGTAATAAGTTTCTAAATCTATCACAGAAAAATTTAATTTTGTACATACGCATATCAATTCATTTTAATATGATTGTACCTAAGCAATTGCAAGACACAGATGCGTTCGGGAGTGAAAATTTCACGTGATTTTTCTTCGCTGAAACTTTGATTGTTATTGTTCTGACAATACATCGTTTGCAAATTCATAATTTTACCTGAAAAGCTTCACCAAACGAGTACATCATTTTATGCTATAGTTTTTCGAAATTTATAAACAACCGGCAAATTACGTCATTTTTTCGTCGGAAACGTCTCTTTAATTTCGTGCTTCTGACGCTGGTTGATAGAAGTGAATAAGTGTTCAAAGGGTGACTTAAAACTGGTGATCAGTTTGAAATAACAAACTTCACCCACTTTTCGCATCATATTTCTGACTCGCACACGTAAGTGCGCCATCGTTTCGCGGAGAATAGCGCAAAAGTGCTATTCTAAATGCTACCTGAGATGCATTAAAATGCCAAAACCGGCGGTAAGTCTATGAAGGAACTCACTCCTGTCTCTCGGAGCACCTTCAAGGCAATACAGGTCGGCACTCACAATCATTTACGATGGACTTAATTTGACGTGGCAAAGTTGTGACGGCCGCCCGACCTTCATAATCAGCTGACAGATGTCGACTGCCATCTCATTAGTTGAGGCAAAGCATGGATATCAAAATGCTCTAGGTTGTCGCAGACACCCAGGTCGAGATGTGGCGAAACTGGTGCAAAAAATTGAACGCTTCAATGCATTGCTAAATGATAGTCTACCGCTGACTTTGAAGTAGAATAAAATTGAAATTTCGTTTTGACACAAGCTAATAAAGAGCTGTGAGAATCGAAAGGTTTAATTTTTTTAATACGGTAAAAGCTGCAGAATAACAACTATGATTTGATCGTTTATTTGCAACGATTTGAAACGTTAGCGAGTGAATTGCAAATCGAGTTATGCGAATAGCTTTTATTCAAGATCAGGAGAGTCAACACTGTGGTTGATTAACTTTATAAAGTTGAGTTATACATGCTTAGTTCCAATATTTAAATTATCTGAAGGAAATAACAGAAGTTCCTCGAAGTAATTGATTTCAAGTGTCTGAAAGAAATATTCTTCACAACTGGCAGTAAATATTTACAATATTATGAAGTTAGAATCTCCAATATATTAAATAAACTGCTCTCCTCACATCGTTTTGCTGCATTATAGAGCCAACAGATGGTGTTTAGCAACGTGAAATATCGATTGCAGAGCGGTGCAGTTATTTACTCTGATAGATAACAAGTACATTTTATATACTCTAAAAGATAGAAAGTGTGTTTTATTTACTCTGAAGGTCTGCATGTATGCTTTATTTTCTATGAAGATAACTAGTGTATTTTTTCCCTTTAAAAATAACCTTTTAATAATAGAATTAATAACAAAATAACCATTTAAACACACTCGCGACAATTAGGGGGACACCCATGCACAGTCCAAAAAAATTATCAAACACGGAATCGCGGGTTAGAATTAACGTAGAAATTGATCATATGCAGAATCTCACGTTTAAAATTAAAGAATCACCCGACTGAACAGATTATAGAGCAATGTTGGCTTCGTCCTCCCTTGGAGTAAATTAAATTCAAGCGAAACGCATGCTTTCTACACGCACCAAATAAAGATGCGTTTCTGATAGCAGAGCCTGTCTTATTTCCTCCAGAACGTCCCTCCCCAAGTAACGTACATCCCATTTCCTAATTAATTAAAGATAGGCCTGGTTTCCATCAGGATCCAGGGACAATTACTGAGCGCGCTGTCGCGTACGTGAAACAAGACCTATCTAAATATATATGTGTATATATATAAAGCTGGCTTTCCAGACAGAGCTCTGTTCGGCAGAACTCCTTGCAGAATAGCAGGATAATGCTGAAATATATTTATATTGTTCATGCATATGGAAGCAGAGAAACTACGTCGTGTCAACGTTGCAGATAGGAATACGTGTGTGCTAGTTTGCGTCTCCTCAAGCTTTCACTGAAGTTTTACAGTATACTGGCAAACTGTTTCACTAATATACTGGCAACCTTGTCATGAAATGCCTTCTTAATTATTCTCAGTTTTGTACAGAGTTGAAATCTAAGTCGTGTGAAATTAAAATAAGATATATTTTACTCACGTTTCGGTTTCATCTTACCGATAAAAATGTCTTCCAAAACAAGAAAAAGAAATTATTGTCATATTACAATTTTACATATTTACAAAGCTCACAAATTTTTAAGCTCACACTCACATTTCCACTCACGTAAATTTTCCTTTGAGAGTCAACGCTTTGCCATCACTAACAGTTTCAACTTGAATTTTAGTTCCACGAATAATTATGAGTTGATAAATTTCTCTCAAGATAAATCCCCTTTGTGACTACCCAGAAAATAAATTCAAGCTTCAAATAAAAACATGTGGCTGCAGTTGAATATAAAAATAATATGACATCAAGATTACATTCAACTTAACTAAAAGATCGAGCAGTGTTTTTGTGAGCATTCATTTTGAAGTTCTCAAATGATTTCTGAGCTAATGTTAATATTCGAATCAACATGACACGAAATGAAAGCATACGGTGATTTGGTAGAGCAATCGACCATGGAATGAGAGATCTCGAGTTCACCACAAGTGTTCACTGCCTGACTTAGAACCACGGTCGAAGAAACAAGGTAGGGTTAAACCAGTCTTTTTTTCGTCGACCGTGTGGCATTGCTGACGTCATGGCAAAGAAACAACAGTAGTGCTCATATTGCATCTGGCAACACTGTTAGCCCCAAATCTGGTATCACCATTGGCCTACCGACATGTCGCAATGGTGACGTTATAAAGTTTGTTCGAAATAAAGCCGTTCTATCGGCTAGCCGAACGAGAGGAGATGTATTTTCTCACCATAGAAATAACTCTACCTTGTTTCCTCTACCGTGGTCTGAACCCACGCTATCGCACACACGCAACTAACCCGCACCGTGTTAATTGCTGTGCGTACATTTTTAGATTCAGCGTCTGCTACCGTTCATGCTTAGTTCGCATGAATAGCAGGATAATCGAATTAGGAATTTAGGGCTTATATTTATGAAGGTACCAACGTAAGAACTTATAATTATGAATTACAAAACTTAAAAAATTTGAATTGTTTGGGCAATGGTTTGAGAATTTTGTTATTTTGAAGGTAATAGGTAAAGAACTTATAGATGAATAATTAATAACTCACGAACATAAAATTATGAGAAAACTTATGAATTCGTTGTGATAAAGGAGAGAACTTAGCAATTTGTTTATAATTATGATGAATTTAACCGATAAAGGTAAAATTAATCATCAGCCTGAAAGTTCCAATGAGTAACAGAAAATGAGAAAGTATTTAACCTGCTCTGTTAAATGCAATTTTTTTTTCTAAAAAATTAGTATCTTTTAGCTCATAGATCTCAGCCGACGGCATCCATCCGCCGGTACTTATAAAATAGCAAGCTGAATGACGCAGAGTTAATTTAAAGTGGCTCAATTAACCTTTTTATCATGAACTTTTCCCTCACCATGCAACTAATATCAATATAAAAATGAATTTTTATTTTAGCTGCATTTTCAAGGAATATCTTAGATGATTAGACTAACCAATTCTCGAAAAAAGAACAAAGGCTAAACTGATAACAATTGTTTTACAGAAGAATTATCCGCAATTCGATGGATTTATAAATTATTTACACCTATATATGTTTGTTATTTTTGGTTTCTACTTATTGCTGTTACCACAAAATATTTCTTTTATTTTAAAGATGACTTCTATGTACAACGACAACCAGAGGCAACTTTCATACTATTTCAGCGGTGCTTTTTATAAGAGGATCATGTAAATGCTAGCTTGTTGATAATGACTCTATTCCACAAGCAGGCTTCGGGATTCTCCTCACCTTTATTATCCTTGTCGCAATGCATAAATTTAATTAACCTTGCAAGAACTACAAAACACTGAAAAATCCTGAAGTTCCATAGTCCTGCGCTGTTAAAAATGAGCGAATAATTTGAATCGTCAACACATCTTCCCTTAAAATAATTTCCTAGTGAAACACACGTGTGTTCAACATTTACAAATCGCTAGGCCGTTTTTTGATGAAGACATCAACCTGCAATAACCGCTCGAAAAATGAAGCGGATTATTTTCAAAGAATGTATCACAAAATATCCACTGCGTAGTAAGAATTTTTATGGGCCTCATGTTCTCGGGAAAACAATTACTGCAGTGCGATCGAAGGGCGTATTTCTCAGCGCTCTCTTCGTGTACAGAGCGCTAGATTTTTTTCTGCGTCAAATCCTTTCGTTCTGGTTTACGCGCCGCACTGTGTCTCCTATCATGCACACCATTAATTACCTCAAGCCTGAAATCCTTTGATCGCGAGGAAGCTTCTCTAACCACAACTAGAGATGGGAACATTATTATCGTCATGACTAAAATGTAAAGTTAAAAAATTTCTGAGCGTCGGGTTCAAGTACAACCCTTGCCACTAATCGATTAGACTTGCATCGGTTTCGAAGTCTGGTTCAGAACCAGTTCTTAGTGTGGTCTTATGTTTCAAGACAGTGTTTAATTACATAAGTTACAGTTGCTCAAATAAAATAGGTCGAGGAGGAGTTTCATGGCTTTGATGTATACCTATGCCATTGAGTTTTGTTCTGGGTATACTTTCGATCTTACGGAGATGTTTGGTATCGCATCCCAAATGGAATTTTGTGTTTTTTTTTGCCGAGAAGATATGAGTTGCCCAAGGACATACTTTGATTCTATATTCGTGCCATTTCATACAATGTTTAATATTTTAGGGTAGCTTTTTGTTGGTAGTAATTCTAGTCTCATCAATTCAAAGTGGTTAACCCTTTAATTTTGGAGAGTGCTTATTTATGGACGCGTGTAAGGAAGCAATTATGATTCTGCAGCTGCCCCTGTTTGCAAAGAAACCAATGTTGCCTGTCCGAAAGACTAATGAAGATGTAGGATTTCATGGACTTATACATGAGCAATTCAATGAGAAAATTTTTGCTGCCTGATTCACTGTCTCATAAAATTTTCTACCTAGTTACTGATATGTTAAAGTTATTGAACATTCTTTTGAACACACTAGGCTTCAGAAAAATTAAACCAATATGCCATTATGCATTTAAACTAAGTTTTCTCTGAACATGGAATTAAACAAATCACAGCTTCGAGAACTACTCATTTTTCATACAGTTTATTAGAAATTTCGTGGATGCTTTTTTCTGGAAATCATTGTAACTTAGACTACGCTCTAGATTGTTGCAATAAATGCGCAGACTTTTTGCAAATCTGGCCATGAAACTTTTGTTTGGTCAATTGGAAAATTGACTGCATAATTGAATCCGTGACATAATTTCTCAACGTCAATTTAAAGCTCCTTTATAAAACATAGATTTCAGAATATTTTTCATTTATCTCAGCCACATATCAAGCTTTTTCTGCCTTTTGTAATTTATTCTATGAATTTGTCTTTTGACGCCTCACTAATGATCATCCGAATTTGTTTCATCATAAGATTTACGATGGCTTCCATTTATTGTCCAAAAACTTAGGAGTTTATACTGCGTTTGAATTCCGAGAATAATAGTTCCCCAATATTTATTAGATAAAAATATGTGTCATGAGATTTGAAAAAAAAAATTTTTAAGCAATTCTGTTTCGTCCAAATGACAGCATGATGTTTTTCAACAATTGAATGAATGTACTCGAAAATTTACACAAACGTATTAACTTCTTCATTACATGAACACAGGAAATTTTAGGTCAATGTTTTAGAATTTGTAAATGCGGCTCATAGTATAATAAACTTTTAAATGATTGTACTAGCAGACATTGTACATGCAGCCTGCAAGAAAACACTTGTTCTAGAAAGTTTATTTGATTTAGATGTTACTGATAATAAAACAGGAAAATACTCCGGGTTAAAAAAAAATAAATTTTGAGAATGATTACGTTCTCGATAGAATACCGAGTAATAAATGCTGCTAAATGAAAATACACAAACTAAAACAAACATTACATAAAGGTCAAAATTTAATTTTAGTCACCGTCATCGCAACAATCTTTTGCGTCATAAATTTGACAAATTTTTTGAGAGAAAATGTTCCCACCTGAGAGCGAGAGGTCGGCCATATTGAGCCGGCGGCATGGCTGGCCGGCCGCGTCCTGCAGCCGCCATTACGTGAAGCTTCTCCGCAACGCCACGCAAGCCGCAGAGGCCGAGGCACACAGATGTTCTTAGAGGTCCATTACTAAGCTCAAATTCAATATTTGCTCGCTATATGAGGTTCATAAAGGAACCTTAATTGTAGCTCAGTGTGTAAACAAATTGCTGGTAGTTAGAGTCAGGAGGGATGTTGGACACGCTTTGTTTTAATTGAAATTTGAGTTTCTGGGCTCGGAATTTTCAAATGAAACATGAAATTGCTTGAAAACGTCGTAATCTTCACTCGTCTTTGGTTCCACATTTTTTTGTCAGGTATTCACCTCGTCACTCCGCAAGTTATTCACGCCAATCTCGAACGCGTTCTTAAAATTTTCACCAATAAGTTGGAAGTCGATCTATCCACCGAGCGGAAAGACGCATCGCGCAACCGTCTTGTTCAAGAGATTCAATCAAAATTCAGACGAAACAAGCTTTTATACGATCTACTTTCAAGTTACCTTATACTCACGACACGTTACAAACGCTCTATTGAGCACATTTATACAGGTTTCAATGGTAAAACACGGAAAAGAAGAATTTCATCGTGACAGAGCGAACCCTGTTCAAATTGGAGGTTCACTGTCATGGCGTAGGAGTGCTGGCGGTCGACCCAGGCTGCCGAGGGATGGTTGGTCCAAAGCAGCATCGTTACAGAGATGATTGCCCTATGACGGTCTCTGGCTCTGGAGACGACCAAGTCATGCTTCTGAAAAGCCCGAGTTTCACTTTCGTTGATCTCATGCACTGTCTGTCCACTTTACTCGGGGTATACTTGCATCAATGTCCGCTTGTGGGTGCTTTTGTTCTCAAGTTCATCGAAGTCAGGTGGCGATTTCATTGTATGTGATCTAATGAATGGTTTTGAGCTTGCCGTAATGAAAATGTTTGTTACGAACGGCAATTTGTTGTATTTTCTGAATTTTAACTACCAGTCACTAATTTCTTTCTTACGTGCATGATTCTGTACATAGCTTGCAATTCCCCAAATTCTTCTAAGAAGAGATGTATTTTACTTTAAAGTTGTTACTGAACTCTGATATATTAGTGGAAATGTTACATGTTCCAAAAATGGCATTTAATAGACATGGAGGTGAAAATATGATTAGAACTAAAAGATAAGTTTGTTTAAAGTTTCTTTTGCGCTTCAAATTCTGTTCTCCGTACTATATATTCAAATCAAATTATTTGTTCAGTTAACTTTAATCGCATTTGAAGAGTTATTCACTGTGTTTTGCAAATTTCAGACGAACACAGAGAAGTCAAGTTTTTGTGTGCATACCTTTGTTTATGAAGATAAAAAACTGTGAAGACGTGAATTAAGGATGACCTTGAAAAGACCGAAGGAGAAAGAAAGATTAACAACCTCTGCGGTATGTGGCGCATGTACGAATCAGCTGCATGCGTATAATTGCGAGTTAATTTGTTAATAATGTGATAACAATTGAGATTAACCTTGTTTAAATTTTTTCATCTTTCACACAACTTTACTCTCTAGATATTTCAATACACAGTACAATTTCATATGATCCATATTTTCGTTTCTGAGGACCTCTTCTCTGCTTCAAAAATGTTAAAAAATTAAAATTAATTAAAAATAAAAATTAAATGTGATGACCAAATTGAGTTCATGGAAGGAAAGTAAACGGGAAGAATGTAAAATTTACAAGTGCATTCACGGATGTTATGACATTCACATGTTTACTGGCTCATTTATTTGTAACCGATAATTTTTATCTCATGATTGTTTTATTCAAGTATTATTTGTCACTGTTATGACACTCACACTTTTACTCGCTCATTTACTTGTAGTCGATTGTGTTTATTTATTGACATATTCAACTATTATCTGAAGTTACCTGTCCAGTAAATTTAGCAATAACATTATTTTGCCTATGCGTCTACTCAATGAAGTCAAAGTTACATTTTACTAAAGTATTTTTAGAATATCAAAGGCTAGATTGAAGCTACATTTTGAAATAGTTTTAAAACTACTTTGACAAAAGTGTTTCTTCTTTCACCATTTTATCCCATGGCTTGATCGAATGTTTAAACATATGACTTTCGAGTAAGTCATAGTAAGTTTTTCAGGGGGAAATGTATTTTCTAATAGTAAAATTTTAATTACATGCTATACTTTAGCATTTCATACTAATTAGAGTTAAATTAATTTTTTGATTACAATTCTTAATTTCAGGATTTGTTATCATCCATAATGATCACGAGGCAGCTCAACTCAATCAACAGAAGATCTAAAAAAGTCATGACGAGGTGTAAAATTGGAGCTGTGAAGCAGTGTTGAACGATTCAAGTGAATCAACATAGGGTAGCATAAGCTAGTATGATGTTTATGATTTTCACCACTCAAATAGAACAAAATTAGAGATAGTAGTATATCATAGATTTGGTGTGCAGATAGGAGAAATTTATGGCTGACGCTGTTTTAGGTTTCGAGAAAACAGGCATATCACAGGCTTATAAACGAGAGGAATATATATAAATTAAATGTAAAGTCTGAATAGGCACTACAGGATGCTAAAAAATGTAGTTTAAGGTACTCTGAAAATTCATGAGTGCAAACCTTTTAAATGTAGGGGAGAATACCATACGTAGCAAGAAATGTTTTAATAATGTTATAACAGTAGGTTGATGATTTGAGGAATGAAAAGATCATTACAATGGAGAAAAGGGTACTTAGTTTTGTAGGTACATCTGCATCTCGAAGTAGCCGCCAATGATTCGTTTTGTGCCCCGTGCAGAGAGTGGAAAAACTGAAGTGAGATACGACTAAGCCTTTAATGGATGTATCTGAATTACTGGTGGGCCGGCGGACCCTCACACGGAATGTGATGTCCTCAAACTCTGCAGATCTGTGATGCTCATACCAGTATAAATTAATAACATTAATGGCCTGAAAACATGGTCTAATATTAATGGGTTAATTACTCAGAGTTATAAATGCAACTGATATATGGGGATGGGGTTCTGTTGTTACAAGTTTATGTTTTGAGAATGTGCTCAAAAGAAAAAAGTATCTATACATAATACCTTTCCTTTTAACGTAAACTTTCCCAATATTTGATGAAATTTAACACATTTGAATTGTTCTGAAAAACGGAATGTAATCATTTCCAACTTTGACATAATTTTACCGATATGTTAACGATTTAGCAGTGATTCATTTTTTCCATATTTGATTTCACGTTGTCTACAATCGTTACAAAAACAGTATCATCTTGCTTTAGAAGCCCAAAGTGATATGACAGAAATTTTGTCTTATCAGTACTCCTCTGTCTCGAATATTATTGAAAGGAGCTTGTAAATCCATGCAATGTTAAAATTTGGTTGAAGAAGACGTAATGAGTTCAATCCAGGATATTTTCAAGTCTCTTTACATGAACAAAAACTTTGTCACGTGGAAAGGGTTTCTATTTTCCTATTCAAAACACTTCTGAAGCATCCTTGCCTCTCTTTACCCGCATTCGATCCTCATATATTAGTTCATTTACGCCAAAGATGTCAGCCAAATAACAAAAATATCTGTTCAACTGTGTTTGATCACGCTGCAAAACAACTTTGAAATTCATGATCAAATAATTGTAAATTGAAATATTTTTAATTACTGCACAAAAATTACACGGTTAAACTTTTCCGTTGAAATAGCTGGCAAAAATGAATTACTTTATGGAATAGTACGTATAAAAATGTGGAATTTGACGTTCCACTGCAGAAAATAACTTTTTGAATAAATCAAAAGAAACACGACGTAAAAATATGTAGAATATTTGTATCGCTAGAGATTTTAGGACATCTGTTCAAAGAGTGTGAATCTGAACAATTTTGATAGTTAATGTATTAATCTTGTTTTGAATGGATATAAAAAAAACAATTGCTGTGTAGTTCAATTAAATTACTTAAATAACTAAATTGACACGACTAGTCTACAAATTCATGAGTAAAACGATACTTCTGCGAGAAAATTTCATAAAAAGGCTTGTTATTATAGAAATATTGTCTTATTTATGGATTTGTAGACTAGTCGTGTCAATTTTATATATTTAAACTATGCCACAATAGTTTTTTCTGATATCCATTTAAAACAAGATTAATACAATATGGCGATCTAAATTGTTTTACGGAGCAGACTCACCGGTAATTAGTGTTGCCAGCAAATTATTTTTAGAACTTTTCTAACAACTTTTGTTCGTTCAGAGGTAGGTAAAAATTCGTGCTATGCAAGGATTAAGATATAGATGCAATGCAGTAATTTTGTAAACCACAATGCCTTCATTACAGAGGAAGAACCAAGCCCGCACTCTTTTTTCTCCCAGCTCGTTCGCTATTTTTGACTCAGCAATTGATTGCGGCGGTTCTTATTTTCGAACGTGGTCAGATTACTAAGCTCACCATAGCTTACCATTCCCCTAACCATCTATGTAGGAGGAATAAATTGGAGAATCTCATCAGTAGCATAATTATAAATTGAAGCGGGGACATAAAGATTTACTCTCTGATTTACACAACACTTATCTCGCCCTCAACAACAAAGCTCGAAGCCGCCGGTTTCAGTACGGAGCATGTTCGGCATCAGCGACGAAGACACACTGTAGCGAAGAATTGGTGAGTTACGGTGGCGCTGGCTCTGCTGTAGGCTATAGCATTTGCGAGCGTGTGTGAGGCACAAATTTATAGTGAGCGTGCCGAGTAACTCACAGAGATTGCGCACCCTTCCAAATGTACAGTTGCATCCACCGTACATGTGTTAAGAGCAACCAATGAGAGACTATCACGCTCAAAGACCCTATACCAACTTCATACATCTCGGTTGCCATAGATCGAGTAAAGCAACATACGCGTGAATTTTTCATGAGATAAAATGTCTCAAAAAATGTACAACTATTCTGGAATTAACAAAAATTCACTGATGCATGGCGCCCTTTTCGTTCCGACGTTAAATCTATTACCAAATTAATTTTCCCGTCGTGCATGAGTGATAAGCATGTATGGTTTCAAAAGTCGTTTTTTGAATAAATGATATTCGCCGCTAAAATCTAAGAAAAATTATATTCTCTTCCAAACGCTCTCTATTTCCAGAACATTTGCATATCATCAAACAAACGTAAGCCCAAAACTTACGTTCTGTTTTCGAAAAATTAAACAAAGCAACGAAAGCAAATAAATTCTGCGTCACGAGAATTTTGCATTCGATGTCAGACAATTTTTTCATTGAACAATTCGAGAGAACTTCTGTCGAGGTACCTGTGCTCTCCAAATTGTGAGGGTACTAAATTGACTTAATTTCTTTGCAAATGGTCGTAAATTTCTGAAAGCAGCTCTCAACGAGATAAATATAATGAACACTTTCAGCACGATCAATTAAATTTTTCGTGTTTTATGCACAGGTTGTAATAGTGCGCTCCATAGAAACCTTCTTGCTAATACTGAGCAAATTGTAAAATCTACAGGACTTTCAGGTCACATTTACCAGCCATGAAACAACATATTTTATAAGCATCAGACATGCTATCTAGTTCAGTTAAAAAAGCAAATTCATAAATAAGTTCTGTCAGAACCTCGCGCACGCCATGATCGATCTTCGGTCCGTCTGGCGTTTCCCAATTAAACACAGTTAAGCAATTTCTATCGAATTAGATTTCCAGCCGTTTAATTCTATTCAAAAATACCTGTCCAATTGCATCGACGTGATCTGATTTACGAAGTAAACAACGACCCGCAGCCCATCACAATCATGTACAGTTGATGCCAAAGAAGTTAGCCATACTGGCGAAAGACATTGAAAAACAAGTTTAAATTGGTTAGCTGTATGCAATGACTATGACTTTCGGTTGTACAAGGCCAAGTGTATCTAAATTTAAATGTAACATTAAAATTGAATTATTCATTCAATCGGTACTCTTTGTTTGTTCTGTTCGGTCATACTTGATTCAAAAGCATATTTCCACTTTCCATTTCTTAGATTAAATGTGGCTATTTTTTAGATCACGTGACAGCGTCAAGTAAATCTTTTCCGCCAAGCTAACATTCGTTTTTTACACACTATACACATTCCCAAAGCACGGTCGATCCCGAGGAACATATATATGTTTTTGCTCTATGCCTGTCATGTTGTTCACGAGTGAAAGTATGCGCACACATAGTTTTACATACACACGTGTACGTGTGCTATCAATGGTTTTCATGAAGCATCCAATATTTCTGTGAATGTATGGGGGAGAGACGTAATACTTACTGTGGATTGAAATAAATCATATTTTCAACCTTCAAATCGTTGTGAGAGCTTCCACTGTTTCAAATTCAAAACAAAGCCTCAAATGAAAAAACTTTGTTAGTCATCACATGACGTAACCCTGAATATCGTCATTGTTAAGCTTATTCGGCAGGTCATCAATGGACATGAAGCTTCATGCGAAGTTCTAAACCACCTTAAAAAATCTGATTCATTGAGAGGTCGAGACAGGTCACCACTCAACACAATACTCTGATCTTTTGAAACTAATCATTTACACGTCAAAAATTTACGAAGAGTTTCACCAGAAGAAGCGTGTCAGGCTCCACTAACTCATTTTGAATGCGTCACCAAATATCTAATCAAACATGACTTTTGCAGAGTTTCGCCGCTGATACGTGTCTGCTCTGAGTGCGTGGCATGCGGAGCGTGATGGACAGCGTAATTTCAGCTCAATTGACTTTAATGACGTCCAATCGTGTGTGTTCAGGGCGAATTTTCTCAATTACAGAATGATATGCGACTACCAGGGTATGTCGTTCCTAAAAATACCAGCAAACTTTAATGGTAAGCTAATATCTCACGGAAAAGTCTGGAAAATTAGGGTGTCAGCGTCAGCAGTCTCTAGGCAACGCTTTCGGACGATGTAGGATGTCGATTTCAAAATTAGTGATCGTTCAATTACACAACAGAACGTGCTCTCGCTCAAGATGAGTTGAAATAATTTCACATTTACTCACATATTTTTTTTAGCCCAGAAAAACATCGCAGAAAAATGTTAGCTATGGAAACTGAATAGTCTTGAATTATTGGCAATATACATATAATATATTCAATGGCTCGTTTACTCACCCTTTTTGAGAGAAAATACCTTTGTGTGCAGGAACTTCACAAATACTCTCACGGCAGAACTGAAATCGATAGAGGGCGAATGGGCGTCACTTCAGAATCACAAATTCGTTGATGATATTCATTCACGTGAATTCAAAATTTCACTGTATCCTCTACCCACCGTGGAAAGGATGCACACGTCCTCCTTTCAACACCCTCACACTGCTGACTCTCGGTCTAAAGTTAGCCGGGTCCTATTATTCACCAACAAGAGCCACGAGCAAGCTGGTCCGTAGCTGCTGCTGCCCACCTCCTGTAAACTAAAGACTCCCTTCACTTGCCTCTCCATGCCCACACATATGCCCCAGTCATCCATCCTGAGCTTGCTATCGCAGGGTCTGCCACTGACACTTAACTGACCGCTTGATCTTTCATACTCATCTTCAATGCTAGTCTCTTCAACAAGCAAAGAGCATGGATGGATAAATCACGCGTGACATATTTGGTTCTTTAGCTACTTTGTAAAATAGAATACAATTTCGCACTTTATTGTTAAAATTATAGCAATGCGCATTACGCGTCATGAACGTTCTTTTGTATTTCACATTCTCCTAGACCATTAATATAAGCTTAAAGCACGATGCTCCTAACTTTTGCCTCACATGCATCTCTTACCGCCATTCTTAAAACAATAATGGATGAGTTTCTGTAGTCGTAAAACGCCTGACGAACGCACCCTTTCTGGAAACCCCACGACCTGCTCAGTTAGCCCCGCAATTAGTCATCGTACGTTACCAAGCTAAGACCTAAGTGCTCAGCCCCGATGATCGATCTCAGCTAAAGAGGATGTGAGGCCACCCACTACTCTATCACTTTAATCATCTGTCATTAGATTGCCCCAGACTGAGGATAATTGTTACGGGACTCAAAGAGAGCCCCCATTTTCCCTCAAATTGTTGGACGGCTTTGCACCGGTCACGCGCGAAACACTGGTTTTCAGTAGATGATTCATACCCCTTCTAATTATTCGTTCCCCGCAATATGAGGTTATCTCTACAGGTAACAAATTAGATGTTAATCAGATCGGTAATTGAATCTTAACAACAATAAACGTCATGATAAGCAGCGTGAGACGAGGGGCAAGCGAGCTGGGGACTCCTCTAACATTCAAGGTTTACGACACTTTTACGACGACATAAAACCTCATGTGAAGGGAGCATAACACGCCTTTTAAAGGTTCTGCGGATCATTTTATGGGATATCTGAATGAAGACTGGACTTGTGTTTACTATCATTACTACAAACGAGGTGTTGATGAAGCGACTACCGTAACCAACAAGTGGCTCTCCAAAAGGCAAGGGATGTTCAGTTTCCACAGAAGAAGTAACGTCGGAGAGCTAAGAGCTCAGGTCGCCTGTTCATGCATTCTCTACAAGGCTGAAGACAAGCATGCAGTTGTTGCATCCCGCCAAGCTGGTGGAGGTGCGGATACTTTAAATGGTTTCTTGTAGATGCGAGTTCCAGATAATGCTTGCATATAATCACAGTTGAAGTTATGCTAATTGAGGAATAATTTACAATTTGTTTAAAATACATTTTTTTTGCAGCTAAGTAGAAAACTCAACGCAATTTTTTCTAGGTATTTCAACCCATCATGTAAATTTACGCTTTGTATTTCTGGGGTAAATTTTTTCTTCTGTGCTCAGCTTTCATTGAAATTTTGAATTTCATGGCAACTTATAAAAAATTTTTACTAAAAAAATTAAACGATGGTGTCAGGATGATCTAAAACATGCAAGCTATCATAAAAATGCTCTGCAATCTAGCAGCTAGCATTCAAGAAATCCTTGTAGAAATTTTTTGCTTCAATCATCAACGATACTTTTGAAATATGATAAAACGAAAAATGCGCAACGGCTGTACGATGTTTGGAGTTAAGTTTGTTAATTTTTATGCTTTCCTTAGGGAATTGATATTTAATGCCTCACATGAAGTGTATCTGCAATCTAGATCTTACGCAGCGGAAGCATTGGTCCTATTGCAGACTTTATCTCTTAGAGCGCATGGGCATTAGCCCCAACACAACCCCAGTCTTGTAGCTCTTTAAATTTGGAGCAGGCGGAGGAGCTCTGAAAGAGTCTGAGGTGCTCCTGAACAATGTATTGCTTAGCTGTAAAGCAGGCTGTCAGTATTCATTATTCTGGGACCGCATTATGGCTTGGAAAGTCAAGCTTCACAATCGACAAAGCACGATTTCAGGTACACCTTATTTCTTCTTCCGGTTCATTTCACATGAACCAATAAACTAGAGTAACTATACGAGCAGCTGTTTCTTGTCCGTGAAGTGGATGGCCAGACACTTTAACGAATGTGCAAAGTCATTAAGTTTTTTGGCAGAATGAAGCGCCTCAGATATGTTGTCAGGAGGGCACACTTTATGTTCGGCTCAGGGCTCCCTTATAACACAACTTTGTTGAGATCTTGCTTTTTTGAACGCGCCAGCATAGATCTTTCGTCGATGCTCAAAGCTACATCACAGCTGAGCTTGGCTAAATTCCCTTAATCTTGCCGCTATCGCTTAGCAAAAAGTTTTGCCATCTTCTTCTGCTGATAAAGTGATGAAGCTCATAAGCTGGCAGCTGAACAACAACATGAAAATAAGTCTACTCAAATCCTGTAAAATTTTCATTTCAAAATTGAGATCGTCAGCAAGCGGATATGAAAACTTACTAAATTCATTTTCCAGATTATTTCTCCTTATCTACTTCCAATTTTTGTTCAAACTCATAGACAGAGAAGTAAACCGTCTTATATTATACTTATATTATCGGTAACTTAGAATTTATTTTATAAAATAATTTTGGCCCGGCATTTTCCCAATACGCTGCAAGTGTGGCTGCGTAAGAAAAGCGTCAGATTCAGAAATAGTAGAGAAAGAACACAACTGTTTGTGATAATTCACATTACTTTATTAGACTGGCTAAAATGTTCATATTAATTTAAATGACTCAATGCGTAATTTTAAAGTCTCAAATACCGAGCTTAAAATAACGTACTATTAATTACGAAATGTTTCTTCTGCTATTAGTTAATTACAAGGTGAGCAGTTACTGTGAAGTCGTTATAGCGCTGCATTGGGCAAGCTGTAGAGTAAAATAGTATTAGTAAATAATGAAATAAAAAAATTGTAAAATAGTAATGTTTGCTTGTCGACAAACAGTGAGTTACTTTAGTGCGCCGAAATTGTTATGCACGTGGGATTTTTGATGAGCAGTACACCAAATATTGTAGTGAAATTGGCAAAATATACATGCAAATATACAAATCTTGAGGTAAAATTAGCAAAAGTTCTTAGAAACTAACTTTCGATTTGCAAGACCAAACTGTTTAACGTTGAATTCCACACGTAGTGAAATTTCTTTTCACTTTGTGAAAAGAAAAACTTTAAATATACTTAGCTGAAAATTTTAAAATGTTTTCCTCTCAGGCAGCATTTACTAGAAAAAATATTATGCCAATGTAGTACACAGGCACTGCAGCAAATACAAATGAACGGTTATACCCTGTTTCTTGCTAAAAACTTATGCTCATGGCGCATAAGCTTCTGCGAAAAACAGTTCACCCATTTCTAGTTTTAAAATATTGTAAAGAAATAGCCTATTTCCCTTCGACCACATCCATGAGATGTTTAGCTTTACCTAATATTGTCAATTATCATGGAGACAGCTCCAACGTTCGAGTCACAATATCCCATCGAGAAGTACCGATCATTTAATATTGTCTTATAACTCGCGTCAGATTTGGGTTAGAGAAGCATGAATAAAAAACACCCTACTGCTTATAAATTCTTATTCAATTGAAGGTAAAACAGCTAGCATGAATACAGCACCAACAGTTAAGTATGAAAGTTTTTAGTTATGAAGATAAGTGAATTTTGCGTTGTTTTCAAGTTTCATCAAGTTCCAGATCTTCTAGAATCAAAACGACCAAAGTCGCAGTCATTTTGCATGCTGTAACTACGGAGTCTTCAAGTTATTGAGCAGCTACGAAAAACTAATCCTGATTTTAAATTTTCGGTAAATAATAAGGAAACGTTCGCCGTGGAAGCTGTGGTTTATCATCGGTCAAAGACGATGCAACAGAGCTGTGATAGATAACAATAAAATGAAGAATGAAAAATTGTTTTAAATAAAACTGGGAACACCAAACGCTTAAGTAAGAATGTGACTTTTGAAGTGTTACATGCCAAGGAACGTGGTAGCGCGATGGTATACGTACAATAAAAAACCTCTGCAAAATGAAAAATTTATTTCCAATGCCGTGAAATATTAAACCCCTTCACTCCACCAATTTAACCATACCTTGTGTTTTACAAAGAAAAGATTAGAACCAGAAAGTTTCAGAGCTTCTATAACTGAGTCGGTGCATATATTGCGATTCTCGAGCGCATGCTCGAGCCCTCATGTTTTTCGTCACAGACTCAAGACGTACATCACGTCTCCGATCCTTAGTTGGGGTGTAGAACATTAGTCTCTCTTCGTCCGGTCCTACCGCATTCCTGCACGTAAGCAAAGCAATTTATAGAGCCCACGTCGATTTGATTCATTGTCATGCACTTTAATATCGCCAGAAATTACTTGCTGCTAGTGAGTTGGCACCTTACAATAAATTTTGAAAAGCAGTAATTTAGAAGGAAACTCCAACGTTGAAGCTCAGTCTCAGCGAGATCATTTGCAAACAATGTACCGAAATTCTAACTAATCAAGTTTCAATCCATACCATCTTTAAAGAAGATTGCGGTTATAACTTTATGTGAATTTGAGAGAATGAAGAATAAAATACTTTTTAATTCAACGATCCCAACTGAATCAGATTGGATTGAGCTTCATGACTGTTAAAAATAATGAACACATGTGCGCGACTCATTCAGTATTTTCATGCTTATCCTTCACTTGAAAAAAGATCCTAACTTTCGTAAGCCATCTGCCGCTCTTCCACTTATTGAGATCATGGCTATTTCTTCTAATATTGACATTCCCAACGTAAAGGCCACTTCCCCAATGATCGGTAAGAGTATAAAAAATCCAAATTCCTCTGAAATTAAGACCACAGAAGCGTTTGGGTGGTCAGCATTACCTACATACACGCACTGGTATAAGTGAAGCAATTATCTCAATAAAAATACTTTGCTTAAGGGCATCATCCAATTCCTCAGCGGCAACCATAGCATTCATTCCGAGTCCAAGTCAAATCCGTTCTAGTTAATAGTGCTAGAAACTTTATTAAAATACTTGGGAAGCTGCTGTTACTGCAATTAAAATGATGTAGCGCTGTTAGTTCATCAACCTTATGTGAGCCCAAGATGGAGTAGCTATAAAACCCACATTTGTTCTGATGTCTCCAATGATTTCTGATAGAGACAAGGACCTAATTTGAGGGAATTTTGACAGTTCACAAAATTTCTCTTGATAAACAACTCAATCATTTATCCAAAATATTTTCGACACGTTCGGTGAAGCAACTCTATAACGCCGGCGAGATATGGCGAGTGGGATCTACATTTTTAAATAAGAGCGAACACTCGTGATCTTTTGGCGTCAGCGGGATGAAGTGTCGCGACCATGTGGCAAAGAGGTAGCTTCTGAATACCACGAGGAAAGCTTTATGTTCTAATTATAATGATAGGACGCCACGTCTGGTTCTACGCTGAGTTTGTCTCGCAGCTCCGTCGTCATCGGTGTTGGTAGAGACGGTCGAGCTTCGTGTAAGGAATATGAAGAATTTTTCCCGTAATTCTGAGGCGGTAAGGCAATAATTACTGTGAAAGAATAGCAGGTTTGTCAAAGTTTAGATGATTGTTTCCGTTTCTATATCTCAAAAAATGACACTTCTTCTGCATGTAAGAGGATATTACTGATTAGACATGTATTGCAGATCATAACAAAACTGACTTTGTGCAGTGCAACGACCGAAGCCGCAAAATTCATAAAGTCATTATACTGAGAATCATCTTTTGAATTGAAGGTTTGATAGTTAAATTATACTTTCTAAATTACATATGCCGCAGCAATTTAATTTCTTATTTGGAATTTCTAAGGAAATGCCATAAATTTCCATGTTTCACGCACTCCGATTTACCAATTTACCGCATGAAGCGACGTTAGTCCCCACTTCAATGTTTTCTCCGAGAGAAGCTCACTCGACATTACGCTAAGAGAACCGACAGCATTCTCTTCATATTGAAGCGGCATTAAACTGCCTTCTCGTGGGGAAAACATCACAAAAATTTCCCGACTACGGTCACAATTTCCTATCATTTGTCGAGTTTCATAAAGGTTTTCTTTGGCTGTCATTGTGCAGGTATTCGTTTTTGGATAAGACGGAATCTGCCTTTGATACGGCGTATTCCTGGCCAATGTACGGCACAGATTCGTATAATTTAATGGTTTCTTGAGCAATAAAAGCAACTAATGGCTCTACATTTTACCCCAAGAATTTAATTTTACCTCGGAACCACACGCCCAGGAAAATAAGAAAAAAGTTGTTCTAAAAAATGAGCAAGACGGTTTGGGACTGCTATGAATTAGCTAAACTGCCTCCACAAACTTATCGTCGATCTATTTTCAGGATTGTCTTGAACAGAAGCCGAGGCAGGCGACTTGTGTCGCACGGGAATGACGGAAAACTACGAAGTGCTTTCGGAATTGGTGGTGTTAGTAGCTAGTACGCTGCAGTGCGAGGATAGAACTGGATTCTCCTCCTTTTCATCTAATTAAGGAATCATTTAGGTTTTATCCTTACGTTTGCTGTTTCGTATGCCCTTACTGACTTGGGTAAATATTTTGCTCTTACTTGCTCTTTTGCTCGAAACGTTTGCTGTTTCGTATGCCCTTACTGACTGTAACTGAATGGTTTATTATGGAGACAATTTTCTGCGTGAACGGAATGAGCCCCCGATTTGAATAGATGCATAATTGCCCGCTTTTGATCACTCATACTGTATGTATTATTGAATGTCATGTTCAGTTAAGCATATTAAATCTATTTCATCCCTTAATGACTTTCCAAGCGTCTGGCGAGGCTGTTCGCTTAATAACGTGCAGCTTAAAACTGAAGATACCATAAAATCAAAATGCTACTTGGCTTATAAGTGTTCGGTATATACATACTTACAAGCAACTTTCCTAAACAGGTGAAAATTAAGCTAGCTATAAATAGAAACTAATCTTGGAGTTCGGAAATTTTTTTGTTCGAATATTTACTCAAGATCATCTATTCTCGTTTCTCAATCCTTTTAGTAAACTGTAGAAACACAATGACATGCTAATCAGCAGCATTATTATTTGTAACCTATGTCCTTATAAAATGAAGCTACTCAAAGTTGTCACAAATCATATTGAAGACGAACATGAGATGAAAATGAATTCCATGAAAATGTTGTTAAATGAAGTATGAGTTTGTAGAAAATTGTTACTTGAATTTCAAACTGTTCGTAAGTCATTTTTCGGTCCTTATGATACACAGATGTCATTCTGTCTTCCGAAACCTTGAAAAAAAAGTCAGTCTGACTCAAACCAAGCGTGTTTGCAGGGAACGTTCGCCATATCCTAATTAGTAACATCTGTCATGTTCATGAAGAAGTGACCAGAATAAACCATGTGACTCAAAGCAGATCATCTCAGACATATAAACCCAATTGCAGCAACGTATGTGAGGTCCTTGCCCGAGACAGTGAGGGATTCGATGGTCAAAACTGATTGTTAATTCTTCTGGATCGTGGGACTGCGTAAAAATGAGGTCACTGCCTGTCAATCATTGCAACATGGAGGCTCCAAAGTGGCAATCTTAATTGTTGTCAATTTTAGGACACATTTGTGAGAATTATTACTGGATGAATTTAATGGTTCGAAGACGCAATTTTAACGGATTTCTTAGTTAAAGTTCGAAGTGGAACTCAAAGGCATTGGAAATTCGGTGTCTTATTGAGGACACCTTCACATAAAAAATTTCCAATCATGTGAAGTGTAGGTGATGGGAAAAAATTCGAAGTAAGCATGTGCTTTCTCAATTTTAGTCAACCATACAACATTTCCTTCAGTAAATTGAAGAAAATGTCTCGAGGACGATTTTAGGATTACGAAATATTATGTTGACGTTCATAGGATTTCTACCAAATTTACTCAGCAATTTTTCCAAGTCTTTGCCAATATTCAAAGGTCGTATAAACTTTAGAGATAAATGGCAACCCATCTGAAAGTTAAATTTTCTCGTTCAAATTACCATGAATAATGGCAGTCCTCCTTTTCCTTACGAGGTTCCGTGATTTATTCGAATCCAATTTTATGGTTCAATAATGTATTTCGATTATGAGGTCGATATGACTATTCCAATATTTACCTCCCTCGTAAGTTTCCATTATGGAGATCGTTACTTCAAATGATTGCCTCCAATGCTGAGAAAAATTAAATCTCTTATATATTCAGCTGCCGGCGCAGAAGGCTCTCATGGAGTAGCGACAAGGACATTTACAGACGCCGCAATATTTTCGGTCGTTTTCAGCAGACCTTTCAGATGTCGCTTCTTGAACTTTGATTTAATAATGCATACTGCAAAACTTATCGTAACAGATGGTAAGTAACACCTATAATTTTCAACGACAGATTTATGAAAAACTAGTGAAATTTTTCGTCGCCAGTAAATCGATAATTTGTAACCGACTCTCATAATAATTACTACCACCAATGTAGGAAATAAAAAATAATTTCTGCTTATTTACATCCTCTGAAATTTGCACGCGCATTTGTTTTTAGATGATTTTCTGATGTGTAGAAAGAAAACGTTCTCAATTTGCAGAAATTCTCTTCTACAGTCGAGCTCAGTTCTACACTAAATTACGGTTATCAAAACTTTTTGATATTTACACGGTCGTCATGCTATGCGACTGAATGTACAGGCTGCGGCAGTCAATCCTGCATTTTCGAGAAGGCTGTGGAAGCCTTAAAATGCAGGATTAACTGCTGCATCCTGCGTTAAATTACATATACGTGAACCTTTCGAACCTAGATAGTGGATGAATTTGAGTGACAATACATGAGAATTTTATCACTCTCCCCCAACAACATACTGATTCATTTAAATTAAAATGAAACGAACCGGAATTACTCCTGAATTATTTCAATAAACGATGTTATTCCTTCTATGAGCACAGCAACTTCAAGCCACGATGAGAAATTAGAGAAAAATATTCATGAAAGAAAATGTTTTTCGAAGCGATATTCTACAGCAAAGAATTTAGCATGAATGCGGAAATATCTACAAAATCAATTCCAAAACATGTCATTCCTATGAATCCTATTTACTATTAATTTCATCTTATGTTGTTCAAAATAATTCTGTAAGCTTGATTCTATTTATATCGCTATTGTTGGTCACCTTATTGTCTGCTGCTCGAAGTTGGCCGGCTTGAAGGTCAAGATTGTGGTGCAACCCGCGTGTGGGGCAACCCGCGGTGTTCTGCTCTTGTATGCTCACCATTAATGCACTCTTGTATTGTGAACACATCTGCTGTTTCGATTTTGTTTTCCATTTGGAATTTTGTTTTCTATTTTTAATTTTGTAATCTATTTTGAACTTTGTTAGCTATTTTGAATTTTGTTATCTATTTGAATTTTGTAATCTATTTTGATTTTTTATCTATTTTGAACTTTGTTAGCTATTTTGAATTATGTTATCTATTTGAATTTTTTCCCCTATTTTGAATTTTTTTATGTATTTTGGAATGGAATGTAAGCCTTTGCTGTGAATCCATAGAAGAATATTCAAATTTTTTCGTTATACTAGCAGGGTGGTAATGCGCATTGCATAACGCGTGAAATTTTATCAAGGGAATAGAACCTAACATTTGGACTTCATATTTCGTCATAGAAGATGAACTACATTTTATGTTGAACGTAGTTTTCGAACAGGTGAAAAAAGATCCCAAAATTGTTTACAATGAAATGGTGGATTCGAATAACTATAGTATTGAAGCTAAGGAGAAATTGTAACAACGAGGGAATTTAAATGTTGTCAGGAAGGTGTGGCTAGCCCCAAATTTTCACTGACACCATTGCTACAATTGTAATCGATCTCCCTAAATCGATCTCACAAAAACTCCAGCGAGGCGACACAGCAGAAGCAAACCGATTTAGGGAAAACTACCTCACATTCTGAAACTTTATCATTTGTTTCAACAACTATGGAATTGCAAGCGTAAATTTTCGAGCAAGTATCGCGTAGCGCTTGTAGTTTCAGCGAGGATCAGAAGCTTAAGCCTAAGCGTTAGCTACGGCGCGGGCTGCGCGCGGAGCTCGAGGCATTATCAAACATTAATAGCAGCGGCAAATGGAGTGGGCCGGCGCCCCGGGATATTGCACCCCAAAGGCAGGCAAAAGCAGGCAAGGGGGAACTCCAGGACCAAACTAACGGGAGCAATATCTCAGCCTGCTCTACGTGACCTGCTGCGACTTGGCCAGACTACGAGACTGCTTTTCTGCACGACTTTACCAGCTTTGCAACAACTGCCCCTCACACTTCAGCCTTTAAATTGTTTCCAAGCTTAAAATAAGGTTCCTCAGAAATATTTCTTCTCTTTTAACCTGAAGGTTTCTTTTCCGTGGTTCCAGGGAACTGTTCATGACTGCAATTTCGCACGTCGGGAACATAGTCGGTAGAGAACGCATTCGAGCGCAACGCTCGTTTCAACCTTAATTTGAATTTTTGCGTTCAATGAAACAGAGATATTTTTAAATAACTTCTATTTCAACTGAGCACATAGAAAACTCGAAAATGTTTTAAGTCGAAATTGCTTAGTATCAGAATTTTATGAGTTGAATTTTTCTCATCATACCATGACGATAACTAAAACTCCTATACGAGGGATGTCTGTTAGTGATATGATTAACGCTAAAAAGAAAATGCATTGTCTACGTAAAGAATGAAACATGCTGGAAAGCTCAACTCATGTTTTAATTTCTAAAAACTAATCCATCAACATGAAAGCATTCAAACAGGGATTATATTATCGTAATATAGATTCTCACATGCGATGTTCATTTCGCAAACACTACACAAATGTAGACATCTTATTTTTAAAATCACAACTGAAGGGAAGACGAATTACTTCCTAATTTCGTGTATGAAATGCGCCGTTCTTCATCTCTCAATGACTTTTTGTTTCAGCTTCTGTAATCAGCTCTATGCTGTTTGAGGCTAAGTATGATGAGGTTAGCTGATTGATAACAGTCTCTCATTTTAATTTACTGGATTTTGTGGCTTTTCATCACTGTCATGTAGTCTTGCTCTGTAATTTTATAATGAAAGACTAGTTTGTTGCTACGATTTCGTCTACATTATTTTCCAACGATATCTCAACGCTAAAAATCTTTTCACAGACATGAAGAATTGTGTCATGAGTTGCAATCCTCACCAAAGCAGCAACTCTCTTCATAATTGAGAAATCAGCGTACACGTTATGTGCTGAAATGAGATCCATAAATGTAACATTCGATGGACGAAGAAGTATCCAAAAACAATTTAAAGTTTAACTAGAACCTGGTGGTTTTCATGAATCGAAAGAACAGTGTCGCAATTGAATCGGGAAAATAATTCTTTGAAACTTGCAGTTTGGTGGTTGAAATAAGACAGAATTCTCGAGGGGATTACACGTAACAACCCTTCAATTGAGAACAAAGTCATGACGCCATCAATATCGCAGCTACACGCTACGGTAACAGTCGAGGTAACTTCTTAGAAGTCCTGCAGCGACTAAGACAAAGATAAAGGCGTAGAAACAACTCCAAAACTCGATTCTAGAAGAACGTAAGATATTGGTAATTGGGTTCAAGGGAGCGCTATCTTCAGTGGGGGGCTGCCGCGCGAGGGTCCAGCGCAAGCTAAGTTTGTATTCAGAGACGCTCCTGAAGTCAAACCCAAATCTTGAACAGAAATTTTCGCGAGAAATTGAAAAATAATACTGCCGGTGGATGTTGGTCTTCGTAGGGTCATTTGTAGTTTACAACGTACAAATTATATCGCGGTTAAGAAGAGGTGAAACTTTTTATCCAGCAGTGTTAAGAATCGCACCATACGTCGCAGCAAAAATGTGTCAAAAATGTCTCATAGATCTAAATCTAGTTGATGTAATCTCACATGTGTTTTTTGCTGTTAGAAACCATAGCTAATTCAGCGAAAAATTCGACGCGTTATAATTCAAGGCATACATGAAATTATCCTCAGCACTTAAGTTTCCATGATTTTTTTTGGGAAGTCTTTAAGATGAAATGCGAAACTGAGCTCAAGTATAAAGGAGCGCTAAAAAAAAATTAAGTTGAAGCAAAACAGTTATACTAAAAGCTTTTCCAGGTCACAACCCGCTTTTTTTACGTTAATGTAGACAATCGGTTACGTAAAAAAACAGTAATTTCTCTCATAATTGAATCCTTCCATTCCACTCACCAGAAAAGGCCAGCGAAAAAACTTGAAACTAGAATTTGAAGGATGCGAATCTCGAACTGGAATTGGATGTAATGTCATTTCCTGGGAGCGGCAGTTCAGTTTCTAATAACACGGTGTAGCTGTCATGCTAGGCATCACTTAAATCAAGTCACGGTGAGTTTAGTGTAAGTTTAATTAAGGGAAACGTCCCTGTTGTACAGTGCATGCATCACCGGCAAATGGGTTCCAGCTAGGCCAGGGCGCTTGGGGCTTGCTAAAAGGCCTGGATTTAATGCAAGTTAACCGGAGACCTCGCTGCAATATGGTTCGCTATAATTGCGACGTTAGTGTCCTCGTGTTGTGTGTTTCAGGCGAACAGTAGTGCAATAGTGGATAGTTGAAGCTTGCCCTGTCCCATTGGAATATTCTAATTTGCCTACACTTTTAACAGAGCAATAAAATTCGCTCTGGAGCAGTATCGTTTAGCTAGAATTACGGTTAGGTTCTTGCTAAAATTACTTATCGGAATTCATCCCAAGGGGAATTCGGTGCTGTAAAGCGTTCTCCAGAATTCAATGTATAACTCGGTATAAAACTCTCCTGTTTCATAAAAATGGAATTTATGTGTGATCGATCAGATGCATCGATGTCAATTTAACCACAGGAAATTTTTAGTACACTTCCAGCATTCGCACTTATTTCTTTAATTTCACTGTAAACATAAAACCAGTAAATGGTTTCCTTTAAAGCTCCTATCATAGTCATTTGCCAACATTACAGACTCGGAGTGCTCGTAAGGGAATAAATTTTGCAACTTTTCTTTACGATTATATTGGAAAATAATCTAAATAATAAACAAAGGACTCATTATTACGAGTGAAAATGTGATGGCAAAGAGGAGAGGTAAATAACTATGCTTTTATTCCTGAACTTTACTTTTTTTGTTTTTTTTGGGAAAAAAGTTTGAATCTAATGAATAAACCTTCCAAGACTACATTAAATATATTCCGTTCCGATAAACATCAGAGATGGATTTACGTTGATTGAGTTTATGCAGATAATAATCTTGATGGGAAACCATAAATTAATTGGATGGTTACTTATTTAAAATTGCATACCCATGCCAATCACTATTTCTGGTACATAATACAGAGCAACCGTGCGTTAAAGTTGTTGTAAATATAACGTTACGCAACACTCTTAATAAATGTGGAAATTAGCAGCATTGCACTCAACCATATATCAACCACCCATTTGAAAAACTAGCCAGTCAACTGAAGTATTTATTTTGCAAGTATTTTCCCAAAGTTAGTTTACGTATCATACTGGTGTACAAAGTAACCATCGGTTCTTTTCATCGACACAAGGACTCTACTCCCAGGCTCATACGCACTTCAGTTGCGAATCAATATAGTTGTGCGCAGTGTGTATCGGCGTACCTTTAAATGACGTCACGCAATGTTAATGAAGAGTGGCAGAACAATGTAGATAAAGTTTTCGTGCCCGTAACTTTCCCGCTCATCCCCTCACACAGCAGTGCGCATTAGTGCTGAGCAGTCCAATGCCCTTATCTTTGAAGTCGATTTATGGGTGATTGAAAGTTCGTTCAACGATTGTGACCTTAAGATTTCGAAATCGTAACAAATGTTTTTATTAAAAAATAATTTAAAAAGTACTCTAAGTTCTTTTCGCTTTTAAATAAAAGATGTATAATTGTCTCTTTGCTGTCTGCCTTTCATCATTTTTATTATGATGAGAAGAAAATCTAGAATTTGTTATCGTTCGTGACTTTATTCTCTCGTCTTCTTGACCATACTGTGTATTTTACAGAACATGATGGAGCTGGTTTCCGAAACGTTTTCGATTTATGTTGCTCTGAGGAAAATCTCTAATTGTATAAGCATTTTACCACTTTTGAATATTTTGTGAAACTGTGATCAAAGCAAAGTGAGCATCGGTGTTTAGACAAACGTAACGAATTTCGTACATGTGGTGCAGCATCTTTTTTTGTCGATCGTTACACATCGTACATATGAAAATAGGAAAAGCTTCAGAAAAACTGATTCAGTAGACTGGAATTCCAGTGAATGAATGAATCTGACTTTGATTTGAAAGAAAGGAAGGTTTGTCTACCATAAGCATGAACTGGTTAAAAGTATGACATACGGATATACTTAGTATCTAACTGACAACAATGTATGCAACGTGAGCCAAATAAACTTCTGTGGCAACATAAGAGATGAAGAAATTGAGCCAAATGCAATAACTTTTAGCAAATAATTTAGGGTTCTTTTGTTTAATTCTAGCTGACAACAAATTAAGCAAATGAGACATATATGCTAATATCAAGCTGAGAGAAACATTGTTTGATATTCTGGCCAATGGTTTCTGCAGTAGATGTCTCGTTTTTAATTGAAACTCTATATAGTTAGCGGCGTTTCCTTCGCTGTATTTCAGGTAAAGGAGACTTTTTGAACTTTTCCAATTCTTCAACTCTTGGCAACATCAGATGTAACTTCAGTATTAGTATTAAATTTACATTTTCATCAAGGTGACTGAAAATATTTTTGTACATTTTCACCGTGAAGATGTTTGTTACATCGCTCATAGCATTTTTTGCACAGCATTTTTTATAATGAACTGTTTTATCAGTTTCTTTGTCTGTGTGATGCCAGGCTTCAATGCCATCATAAATGTACGGATGGATAAGTGAGCTGTAAGTAATTTAAGTTCGTGAGTTACATTATTCTCCCTAATGATATTTGAATACCTGATACTTGACACTAAAGTGAAATGTATAGCAAAGACAATTGCTTTAAAAGACATTTCTGTTAAGAACGAACGTTTCGACCCCTAAGGTCATCATCAGCGGATGTTAGTAAAACTTGGTAAAGGGAACAGTGAATATTATTGAAGAATTATTGATTAGTTTCGGAAACTAAGTTAGGGAACTAAGCATGTATTTTCACTGTTCCCTTTACCAAGTTTTACTGATATCCGCTGAGGATGATCTTAGGGGTCGAAACGTTCGTTTTCAGCAGAAATGTCTTTCAAAGCGATTGTCTTTCCTACAACCTTCATTTTAAAGCTATGTCGAGTCATAGAACCAAATCTGATACTTAACACTAAAGTAACTGGAAAACCTCAGTATTTCAGATATCTCCGAGAAAGCACTAGCATTTTAGCAGTTCCGTAAAGATTTTTAAGTTTACTTCTGACGTTCATCTCCGAAACTGGTCTAAACTCTTCAACGTGTATAAAAATCTGGTAAAAAGTACATTTGAAAGATGTTTAGTTCGCAATGAAAAAATACATTAAATAATTATATTTCGTTTGCAGAAAACAAAGAAAACATTTATATAAGCCATGCAGTAACAGATATTTTTCTACCGTGAAGAAGTGCGCTGTCGTAAAATTGTCAGCATTGGACACAATTGAACTTTGATGAAGGGAAAACTCCGAAGAAAATGTTAACCTATTAATTAAGAGATCAATAACAATGAATAATCGCAAGACGAATACGTGGCAATTTTGCTTTCCTTGGTTACCCCCTTAATGAGATTTTTGATTTAATGAAGCAAGACGGACATATGGAGCAGGACGGACTGATGAGGCAAGATGGGCTGATGGAGAAATAAGAGGTTTCGATGATCCTTCCTTGGATTCATAGCACTGAAATTTGTCTAATCCTCACGTTTTGACGGGGCGTTTATAATTGACTGAATATCATCATTTTAATTGGTTAACCGGTCGATACCGTAGTTAAATTTTTTTTGTAGTAGTCCTCAGAATGCATTTCACGTCAATAAGATGTGTTTTACCTATCATAAATATTGCGCTTGAAAGTATGCTTGGTCTGAACTTCACAGCTAGAGTATGAAAGCCTGCTTCAATAATTTTCATCGTGGAGTTCTAGTTCATTTATTCTCTTCTGCCAATTTTTGGATGTTGTATCCAGTGAAAAAAAGAGAAGTTTATGTTTTATAACAATTTTCTCAAAATAAAGCAGCTAAATCTACACTGATGTGACGTATCGCCTCACGGTTTTCGAAGCGAACTTTGTCTCATTTCAGTGTCCTTTTTCAGAAAACTCTGGAATCTCTGCTGCAGCGGCAGTGTAGTTGGATCCATTTTTAGCATCAGAGCTAAAAAATTTGAATCTGATTTCAAAGGGGAAAAAAGCCTGTGACGCACTAGCGCGAAGTGAAACTTTGGCAAAGAAAACTTTTCTCAGGAAACTCCGAGAAGTCCAATGCAGCGGTAATAACTAGAGTTTTTTCTCGGTTATATACGATGGTAAAATTTGTCTTAGAACTCTAGGAGCACAGAAGGGGAAGCTCTGTCTCTTTGGAAAACTCAGAAATCTTAAAAAGTTGCAATTAATTTTTCTTCCTTTCCAACGTGTAGATCAAAACGTTGCTTCTCGAATAAACTTTTAAATGAAATATGATTGTAATGAGTACTTTTTCCAAGTTTTAACAATTAATTCTCCATTCTCATTTTTCAGTTCCTCTGTGACCTGTACGAGAGTAAGCCTAATCTCAGCAGCACAATGCTTTGCACGCTATTTCCTTATGAAATGCAGCTACTCTAAGTTATCGCAAATCCCATTAAAAACGAACATTGGATCAAAATGCAGCTTCTACAAAAAACTGTTAAATAAAACATGATTTCGTGGAAAATTGGGCAAGCTTGTGTATGAATTCGACAGCGAAGAACACATTCAAGCTCTGTTGCAGTATAGCTTACTCTACGTTTCCTGTATAAAGAAGTAGCAAAAACTTGTTTGCGATTTGTACGATAATTTACAAATAAACGAAAATACAGTTTTAATGAAGTTGATGTACGAAAAACTTTTTCAAGATTTTCAGGCGTGTATAAAATAGAAGGTGAGATTTGAGAATGAATTATATGAGAATGAAACACTTCTAGGAACCTTTTCTCAGGAAGCTGAGGGAGTTGCAGGCACGAGCTGGACTCAGCTAGACATCTCTGCTGTCCTCCAGGGGGAAGGCTCGAGCCTCGTATCATCTCTCACCGGCCCAAAACTTTGCCTAACTTGTCCCTGGCGCTGCCCACTATGGCCGACTTAAGATATGCTCGCTACCTAACTTCTGGTGTAAACCAATTTAGAGAATACCATAATTGCTTCATGAATAAATGCAACGTAATTCAGGTCATTATCGTTAATAACATTATAGTAATTAACATGAACTCTGCAGAGGCCATTTGTGCAGCATCACTTCGGATTATTTTCGGATAAACTGAGTTTACGATCATAGTTGTAATTGAGGACTTATATCAAACAGCCTTGGACAATTTTCGTAAATTACAGTAGTTCCATCGTGACTTTTAAACGAGTTTAGCAACTGTAATTATCAGCCGATATTTAAGCCAACCTGTTTTCCCATTTACTCAGGAACTGAAAAGGTTTATTTCTTACTTTTACTTGCGACAGCTTATAGGTGAGATCCGAATACACTTTGGCACTGGCATTTAGAATAAGTAGAGCAAGCAATAATTGTTTCTCCTGGCAACGCAGCAGAGCTCTTTTTCAGGTTAATGACGATATTATGCATGCTGTGCAAGCCCAAGCGAAATTCGTGACCGTTGTTTCGCGAGCCGCTGCACTCGCATCGTGCGTTAGACTTTTGATACTTTCATCACACATTGTCACAAAATGTGAGCTGATTAATCTCTTTAACGAGCGCCATTAGGCTGCCGTTAGCGAGACAAATGCTCGCAGAACAGTTGCGCATGCTTATGAGCGCTTCTCGATCATCCTAATGTGGAAATTTTTAATTTTTCACTCGCAAACTTTTAAATAAGTTATCTCGCACATGCTCGTGCATTCATGCTTTGTTTTAAATATTATTTGAACGCCTCAGCTTTTTTTTCCAGGACAATTTCACAATTTTTAACTCGAAACTTCAATTCGAAGTTGAGTTTCATGTAAAATTCAACATCTCAAACAAATTCATTATTAATATTCCAGGTACACTTATTTCATGTCCTTCTCGTGCAAGGTGCTTCTTTCTCAGCCGAATGATGCACTGCTCACAGAGTGGAAAGAGAACAAACACACGGACACACGAAAGAAGCTGTAGAATAAGAAAAGACGTCCGGAACACTCTGGTAATGGGTGCTCGGTGTACGCTGCTGCAGAGCAGGAATTGCCCGGGTGCTGGGGGAACAACGAATACACTACTCAAGGGATTAAAATGCCACCTAAAAAGTTTACCTAATGCTGAGTTGATGGAGTTTATGCGAAGTCTGTGATGTGCGATTATGGGCCCTAAGAGAATGCTGGCCGCGTTATGGATGGCCTCGCTATTTCATGGAACTAACCAGGAATTTTCATCGCCTCTCACTCCGTAGGAAGTGCACAGCTTAGTGAAGATTCCTGTTTGCTCAGAATCAATGCATTCACGGCATCGCATGTTATTGCGCTCCTGTGCCCACGGAACCAACGCACCTGTGTTTTCATAAATTATTGCATTCATGACTTCACGGAATCAATGAACTCCTTTTTTTCACAGATCAATGCATTCTTTATTCATAAATCATACATCCTTATGTTAATTAACAGAATCAATGCATTCCTGTATTCACAAACTATTAAATTTTTGTGTTAATTAACGGAACTAATGTATTTCTGTATTCGTTAATTTTATATTCTTGTGTTAGTTAACAAAATCAGTTCATTCCTGTATTCATAAATTATATATTCCCTTGTTAATTAACGGTATCAATGCATGCTTGTATTCATTAATTATTATATTTTTGTTTTAATTAATGGAATCAATTCATTCCTGCTGTCACAAATTATTATATTCTTATTTTAATTGATAGAATCAATGCATTCTTGCGATCTCAGAAGCAACAAGTTTCTCCGTTCACAAAATAAATTAAGTCTTGTGATCACGAAGTCAACGCTCTCCTTTATTTACAAATTATTTTTTGATTGTGTGCACAGAATCATTAAATTCTGTGTTCACAGAATCATTAAATTCTGTGTTCACAGAATCGTTAAATTCTGTGTTCACAGAATCATTAAATTCTGTGTTCACAGAATCATTAAATTCTGTGTTCACAGAATCAATAAATTCTGTGTTCACAGAATCATTAAATTCTGTGTTCACAGAATCATTAAATTCTGTGTTCACAGAATCAATGAGTTAACGTCTACATAAAATCGGTCCTTTTTTAAAATCATAAAATCGGTCCTGTGTTCGCAAAACAAATGCGTTTTTGTGGTACGAGATTTTCTGAATTTTCCTGACTTTAAGACATCGGTTCATTTTTACGGTTTTTGTATGAACGTATTCCTGCGTTCATAGGATCTGCCTAATTATTCGGTTCATTGGACCATTGACTTCACGTGTTCGAACAAAATGCGTCTTGGCGTTCTCACGACGAGCGCATTTGTTTTATAAAACAAATTTCTGCTTTCGTGCTTGTGATTAACCAAAGGAAAATTCGACTGTTCGTATGATCAACGCGCTTGTGCTTTCAGTTTGTGGTTGAAAAAAATTAATGCTCAATAAATCAGAAAATTCATGTCTATTGTGAGATAACTGAATAAATATATTACAAAGATAAGTATTTTTCTTAGTTCACACGATCACAGCAATCGTGGTTCAGTCTGACGACCCTTGAATTCGAGTGCAAAATATTTTCCTCTTTTGAATGATTATCTTATCGAACTTCATTTATGAATTGTATTATTGAATGGGTGTTTTAATATCATCGAAGATCTTACTGAACGAAAACGTATTATTTTTAAAGATTTTTGTGCAAATATAGAGTTTTGTTTTGAGCGATCACTTCGGCAAGAATGGGTTTTCTATCATGTTACGAGCTCTTATCAAAATACATTTCTTACGTGCACAAGACAGTCTATCTAGTAAATGTAATTTAATCTTAACATTGCAGGAACCGGTTGGATAAACATGAGAAAAAACCTGCTTGAGTGTTCGTTCGCTCGTTGAAGTAAATTTATTCTAAACTAAACGTCTGGGGAGATGCATGCTGGGAAACTCAAATGGTGAAGTTGTGAAGGAAACATCTGTGAAAATTCATGAACCGGAAGCCATTTTCTGAAGTAACACTCAGGCGAGGAGGCCTAGGGTGCATAGGTGTGTGACTGCAATAAAAGCGTGGGACTTTTCATTCAGGGAAGCTAAATTCTACTGCTATTTTAATGACATTCATCCACACTGATGCACAGTAGGTCTTGAGCTAAACCCTACAGCTATTTTGATGGCATTCATCCACACTGATGCACAGTAGGTCTTGAGCTAAACCCTACAGCTATTTTAATGGCATTCATCCACACTGACGCACAGTAGGTCTTGAGCTAAACCCTACAGCTATTTTAATGGCATTCATCCCCACAGATGCAGGTCTTGAGCTAAATTCAACAGCCATTTTAATGACATTCATCCACACAGATGCAGGTCTTGAGCTAAATCCAACAGCCATTTTAATGGGGTGCATTAAGAAATGTGCCATTTTAATGGGGTGCATTAAAAATGTATTAAATGTGCATTACACATACAGGTTTTCATGTGTACAGATAGATTTTGGGTTCATGAAAACGGTGAGATATCACTGCCACATGTCCATGCGTTCCCTGTACTCTGAAACCTAAGCTTAATTCTTTAGAAACATTTTCAGCTGAATGATTCACAGGGCAAAATGACTAGCATGACAGGGGTTAAAATAAATCCAGCTAAAAAACAAAATATTTTCGCGTGGAATTTATTTTCTTCCACGATAATCAAGCATGAGAAGTTCAAGAAATATACATATTTTCATCTAATACTAAGACATGAATTTTGCATTGGGAATAAACTATTTGAATGTTTCAGTTATTTAAACCATACTGAAAGAGGATTTTCTGACAATTTTTTACCTATATGTGTAGAATAGGGGAATAAACTTGAAGGTACAAAGCTTCAAACTAAATAAAGGACGTCGAACGATTTTATCTCAAATGGAGAAGACCAACTGAAACCTAAGTAGCGTTTGCGGGACCATCTGTACGCTTATAATCATGGAACCTGAAACAATACTTTGCTCTCCACTAGGTTGTTTTGAAGGAATTTGTATACAAAGTTATAGGTTCTCCAGTAGCTTGTTGTAGATCGTATCGGTCACCCGAGCAGTTCAAATGAAGTGCTTGGCAGCGATGAAACTCTTACGAGCCATACCATAAATCTGTTCGAAACCGATACTCACAAGTGAGCTATAGCCTAAACCTTACCCCTAAAAAGAGCAACACTCTATACTGTAAGTAGTACCTAGACTATCGAACCCCCTGAACAAACTTCTAATCATGATGAGTCTCATTATTTCAAAAAAAGCACCTAACATGAGGATAGAAAATTGAAGATAAGCTATATTCTGGCAATTTCGCTCGCCTCTTTTCATCATGACGTCCTCGAATGCTCCAAGATGGCAGTCGTAAACCAACTTATCCTAAACAGAGATTAGAAGTTCACGTGAGGGGAGAAGTTGTAGCGCAAACTATGGTGTGATGAATGACTGTATAAAGAACTGCGATAGGCTTGTGAGCCCATGAGAGGGATGGTTCACAGGCATGGGAAAGTGTTTGTGTAACTTTCGATAAGGCGTTTTCGTTCAATAGAGACTTGAGCATGGACGGTATTTGAGCCAGTAGCTTTAAATCAAATCGAGTCCTCGCACGGGTTTGATTATTTTCATTTAATTAGGAGTAAATTGCTGGTTTCTTTAAACATATTCTGATTTGCTCCAATACTTCTCACGTTGCCACTCTCTTCCAGTATGATGTCTTAATTTGGTCATTTTCTTAGCCAACAACTATACCTCGAGTTGACAAGTGTATACAAATGGACGTTTATATACCGCGGATTTTAAACAGACATATCCCATTGATCTATTTCCAGTTATTAAAAACATTAGCTCTTTTGTTCAGATAATTCAAGATTGGTTTATGAGTTTATAAGTGACTATCTTCGTTTGCCGATGGATTCAAAACTTACTCGATCCTCAATGTTTCATAGCCAAGTAATCACTTCACTACAACTCACTTACGTCACCTAATGACTATCGGTGGTGGTAAGTTTAAACACGTGAAATTGATCTTGCAAACAGAATTATCTGTTTGCCCAGTGTAAATATGTTTTTATTCAGTAAAGTTTTTAAAAAAAATTATTGTTGTCTTGATTTCAAAATTCGTCGAACTATTTTAGAAATTCATACACCAAATGAATTTTGGAATTTAATTCAGGAAACCAAGAAATTTTCAAAACACTTCAACAAGGGAAAAACTCTCATGATTTCGAAACTTTCAATTATGTATCAAAACTTTCACAAGTAAATCATGATGAATTACCGGTCGCGTAAGCATGTGTCAAGTAATTAAACCGAGAGAAAGCACTACAGAACAAACGAAAATGCCCACTGTAGCAATGAAAATTATTCCATTCATTCGCACTGATCAAGACCAACGTAGCAATTTCAGCACAAATCTTGAGTTTTATGATACATTTCGAGGTACCGACGTTCTTCCTCTACTACAGCGGCCTTCACCTCTCAAGGTTCCAGCACCTAACCTTCCCACTTATTTTCCAATTTCATTCCATCTCTTTTTCAGATGCCGTCTTGTATCCCCCAAAAATCCCCAACCTGGTCTGTTCCCTCCACGTCCAATATCTACAATTCCACCTGCTGCCAATACCGACTGCCATCATAAGTCGAGGAGCTCGTATCGCACGGCCCCTTGCAGTAACATCGCTTGCGCTCGCTCTTTCTCTCGGCCTCTCGTAGAACTCATATTGATTTCGCAGCGCCACCTAGCATCAATTTGTTCAAGATTCTTCCTACAGTAGAATCTGCTCAACCCGCGTCAATTTCAGCCTTTTTGACCCCTGAAACTTTAGACTTTAGACACTTAACGATGATTGTTAGTTCGAGTTTCTGATGTAGAAAAATCGGGTGAATAGCTGGTAGGTTTTCATCTGCCAGCAAAATTATAACTCTAAAGAATTCCTCACAACTGTTTTTTAAAAATTTGCCTCTCACCAGAGTTTCCCAGAAAATGTAATTTGTGAACCAGCCCAATAGAGCGTACATGGAATGTTTTTTGTAATATCACATAACGAAACTCCTCGCTAAAAGTTTTGAAACTGAATAGTGTATAAAATGATTTAAACCTGATCCAAATTTTTTATCAATTATGGAAATACTATCACTTCTATCCCAACATGTATAAAATAATTTAAATCTGATCAATATTTTTTATCAATTATGGAAATGCTATCACTTCTATCCCAACATATAATGCATTTTCACTGGCTGATCATTCGACTTTAAATTACGAGCTGGTCTGTTTTATTCAGCCTTTTGGAATAACGTATGAATTCAGACTTGGAAGAAGGCAGGTGAAAATGTTCAAGAGAATTTAGTTTAAGTTCTATAGAAGAGTATGTTTATCTATTTTAGGGAAAATGTTTCATTTAGAATGTTTTGGGTAAATTTAGTTTAAGTTCTATAGAATGGTATGTTTATCCGTTTTCTCAATTTAAACGGTGGTATTTTTACGCAGCTCCTCGTATATGCCTGCTCAAAGCTCTAATTATAGTGTTGAGAAATGTTTGAACAGAAAGAATTTTGAGAGCTGGATTCAGTTGTGAGTTCAGGAATATTTTCAAATGAGTAGAAACGAACTCCTTAAAGTTAGTTAAATTTGAGGGAGTCGAAATAAGTAACTTCGAAACAAAAGTACAAGTAGAATAGCTCATTTTTCATCAACAAGAAACAATGACTTACAAGATTTAGCTCTCACATCAGAAAAAAGGGACCAAAATACAAAGATATCAATCACGCAAGGCAAAAACAACTCTACAATTTCAAAACTCGCGCATACGCAGAATTCTCCAAGTAATCCTGGTGGAAATAAATTTCTGTGCATTGTGAGAGAAGGCTCGCAAATGAGATCAATATTTCAGAGGATTTGGAGAAGAAATTAAATTGGGAGCCCCTGAGCCGACGCCCGTAGGATTTTTCATTATCTTCCCTTCCGACGCGAGCACTCTCCCTTGTCTCGCTATCTCCTTGCTATCTCCACCGTACCTGCCTGCGCGCCGGCAGCGTCTGTGCGTAGATACGTCACCGGGGGTAACCAGGTGTACTCTGAGGTAATGACTGTGAGTAGTAACTAGGGGGACTCGGAGGTAATGACCAGCTGCACTGTGAGAGAGTAACCAGTTGAACTCAGAAGTAATGATCAGCTGTACTGTCAGGCAGTAACTAGGTGTACTCTGAGGTAATGACTGAGGTAGTAACTAGGGAGACTCAGAGGTAATGACCAGCTGCACTGTGAGGTAGTACTCAATGGTAATGACCAGCCGTACTGTAAGGTAGTACTCAAAGGTAATAACCAGGAGTAGTGTGAGGGGGTAACCAGGGGCACTGTGAGGGTAACTAAGTGTACTGTTAGGTGAACCAACAGTGCATTTAGGTAATGACCAGCTGTATTGTAAGGTAATAACATGCTGTCTTAAATGGTAAAAGCAGGCTGTATTGTGAGGTGAAAACCAACTGTACCATGAAGTAAGAACATATCTACCGTTACGTAATGACCAGCTGTACTTTGAGGTGATTCCAGTTCTCATGTGAAGTAATGACTCTACACTGTGAAGTATAGTGACCAGATGTACTGAGAGGTAACGGCCAGGTGCGCTTTAGTGTGATGATAGGATGTACTGTGAGGTAATTATTAGGTGTTTTAAGGGTTATAATAAGGTGAACTGTGATGTAATGACGGGATGTTATGAGAGGTACAGAACCATACGTACCATGAGGTAATGAACAACTGTGTTGTGTGGCAATAACCAGCTAGTTTCTTAGGCAATGGATGCATGTGAGAAGTAACAAGAGTTTAGAAGCTTCTATTTGTAGAATGCATTTCACCGTTTTGATCGCTATCTGTGAGTTAAAAAAATCAAAATTCAATGAAACTCGCTTGGTTTTGCAAATGCTTCTCACATAATCTACGTCAAGTCAGTGAAATCGCATGAGTGAAAATTTATCACGTCCTTAAAAAATCTGTTAATTCAAACGAATTTCGACAAATAATAATAAGAGTATACCGGCAACTCATATTCAAACTTTAGCGTTTTCCATTGAAAATTTTAAATGGTATGCAGCGTATTTTTGTTTTCAAATAAAAAATACGGGGAGTTAAAATTACACCTCATTCCCTGAGAACAAACAAATTCAGTAAATTTAAACTCTCACGTTCACCTGGACTTAGGGGTTAAAATTTTGAAAAATGTCACTTTTCATTTGTGCCTTAAATAGAATGAAAAGCGATTTTTCATTTCAATTAAGATTTCCAAGCTGACTGAATCAAAAGTTTATATCACTCGTAAATGATCTTAAATTCAGGAAAGATTAGTTTGTTCCAAATTTGAGACCCGATCTACGTAGTTGTGCTTGTCGAATTTAGAAAATTTTTCGTTTTTAATTCGGATGTTTGGAGAAATTTATCCTAAAAAGCTCTAGGCCGTGTTGGAAATACTGATTCGTGAACAATAATTTCTTTTGCCATTAGAGAAGTTTATAGAATGTCTTAAATTTCCCCTACTTTGTATGAACAGCTTTTACGAAATGTTAGAAACTCTCAGGGAAATTTCACTCGTATCAATAGGAGTAGTTAAACAGAAGTGACGATTTGGTGTTCTTGAATCGAAAATAAGCGAAAAATATATTCAATAAGTTCTTGTTTTTCTTCACTGGAAATGAATCAAGATTCCCTCAATTCCTCAGAGTAATTTGCCGAGAAAGCGAACGTCCAATTGATGCCCACGTCGACATCGCTTCTTACGTTCGTGGAAACTATTTACGTTGTCACTAAATCTCATGAAGCCGTTCACCAGCCCCAGCCTTATCAATATGGATTGCCCATTTAATTTCCAGTTCTGATTTAAAATAACACCCTCTTACCATAATTCGACCGATTTCACTAGCGACAAGACTTAGGGTTTCTGAACTTGGAATTTCTTAAAGATTAGGAAAGACGAGTGTCCCTGCCTCTAAGTTAAGAGGGTCCTTGGGAAGAGTAGAGCAGAGGGAAAGAAAAAAGTCCCTCTCTCTCTCTGGCTGTGTTCCCTCCTCACCAAAGATATGGCTTCGGGGTTTATTTTTTTCCTTTTCGAGGGGTTCGAGAGCTTCGCCAAGTGAAGGCTCCCCCAAAAAACGAGGTCATTAATTTTGCCGTCGCCACAAAACGAGTAAAAATTGTTGATCCCAGATAAAAGTTCGCGAGTTTAGGAGGAGAACGGTTGCCGATCACTTCGAGTGGAGCAATAGAGCTCAAAATATGAACCTGCCATTCTGAAAATTATTTGCCTTATCATTTAATACCAGAAAAAGGTGCCGGACGGGACGCTTGTTCCCTTTTGAATCGCACAAGGTGATATTTCGATCAACTTTTGCATTATTGATGCGCTGGAATGAATCACGATGGTGAAAACATCAATGAAACTACGACTTTTACCATAATGTCCTTTACGCAACACATGTAAAAACCTTCATTGTACAATGATGAAAAATAAATTTGTTACTGAAATTTCGATGAATGATTTCAAACAAGAATTGGGTTTGGGTGAGCAGCATTTGGAGCTCGTAAAGTATAAGGATCCTTTCTCAGAACATGCACAGAAGAATTCGCATCTCGCCAGATAGCCCGTAATTCAGGAAATATCGATAGAATGCGCGTTGTCAGGTGCTTCTTCAATGACAAATGGGTCTTGTTTGCCATTACTGAGCAGAATGGGAGCGTTACGTGCTCTACTCAGGAGCGCTATAGCCTCGCGTCAGTGCATTCCTTAAGCTTTGATGAAACTTGCTGCATTCTTGCGCACAACAGATGACTATCTCTTGTGTTCTCGAGAACTCGGCTAGTGGAGCTTCCATTAACAGGAAAAAGTTGAAATCGCCCGAGTTTCTACTGAATGCAAAACGTGAAAAATAACGACGCATTTGCTCGTGGCAAATGTAATGCATTGAAAGAGTGGTGTACATCAGTCGTTTCAGGGCGAAAAAATGAAGACCTCTTAATGTTAATGACCTATTGCGTAAGTTATTCGTGCAGAAAAAAAGTAATTCTAATTATGCGTTGCGCTACTTATTTTAGGATTATCCGTTATTTCTAGTGATAAGCCTAGTTAGGCCATGAGCAATAAAATGGACGAACGGTATGCTCCTCGTGCAATCGGAAGCTGCATCAGCATATTCGGAAGATTCTGGGCTTTTCACCACGCCCTCTCGACTTCCTCGTGGAACTCGGTGCAATAGTTATAGAAACCCTAAAGAATGGTCTCTGGAACAATTGACAAGAAATTCACAGGCCCTCGGTTCGTGATGGCAGCAACTTCCTCCAGATATTCGACCAATATTGTTACTTCTATTGTTTCCGATAGAGGCTAAAGGAGAATTTTTCGAGCGCTCTTTTTATTGGGACACCCATGCAACGAAGTGTTCCAGCTTCTACACGAATTCTTCGATTTATCGAACGCTTGGGAATTGCAAATTTATCTTTTCTTCAAATGCAGCGAAAACGAGTCGAGTTGCTGTTATAATTTCAAAATGCGTGTTTTTTAGATTTTGATCCGGTTAGAGGGATAGGTTTTAGTTGGCTGGTCAAAATGCTAACAAATTCATAGGCTTTGAAAATATCATTAATCTTCATTGGTAAAATGCCTTCAGCAGTTACAAAAGGGAGTCTCAATTTATTCAGCGCATAAATTACTTTGTTGCCGGTGCGAAAAGAAATGGAAGGGTGAGCTTCAAGGATTAAAAAGCGTCCCACATCGCTCTATAAAAATTCTAAATGGTTGAAGTAGATTAAGGCGATTAAAGTCGCGAGGGCTTGGAAACTGAGGGAGCTTCTATCTTTCCCTAAAAGCCCGCTAGATATTTGAATATACACATCCCATTTACACCTCGGCCTGATTTCTTATCGCGAAAAACGGAGTGAGCTTCCCTGAACCAACTAATGGCGCCCAACCCTCGCAACGAGCACAGTAGCGGAGATTTCTTTTTCGATAGAACTTGAAGATTTTCCAACACAGTAAATGGGAATTTGGGAGCGTTCATAAAACGATGATCCTTAAAATAGAATCCCAAGAATTGGGATCGAAAATTCTCTTCGTGAAATTTAGTTTTTCCTTCCGTATGAAACACCCTGTGCACAAAATGCACATCCGAATGCTCCCTAATAGAAAGGCAAGGGATCAAAATAATGGAAACTTAAATCGAGGGCTATTCCCCAAGCCTGGGCTTTAGAATTCGGCCTGATAAGAGCCTTAGGCTCTCATGGGATGAATGTGATACCGAAAAATATTAGAGGCTTCTCAACTTTATCATATTTGAGCCTAAACAGGGAATAGAGTTCATACTCTCCTGGCGTAGTTGTCACGCAGCAGTGTTTATTTTCGCTTTTTAATGCAGTAAGCCTAGCACGGCGGACTGAGTGTAATGGTCCGTATTTATGCGGATGGAGGTTAGGAGATGAAGAGAAAGTGTTGTAATGGGTATATCACACGCGCCAGTCCTATTGTTGAATAACGCCAGGCACATCAGAGCAGGTGCGAGTCTTTTGTTCAGAAACCCATTGCGGGACATCTTTTGTATTACCCTCGTTATTTTCCCTTAAGAAAAACGTATTTATTACGGTCCTTCTAGAGATTTTGCATCTTTTATAACGGCGTATAAAAAAACGAAAGTTTTTGGTCCGTTTGGAACCCCGTGCAAG